>CAJNOQ010007357.1:0-12402 GCA_905250885.1 Didymodactylos carnosus
TGTATGTTTCACAAGTTTTCATTAATTTTCATTTTTCAGTAAAAGTCTTAGTAATTTTTCGATGTGAAATTAAGTTACTTATAGAGTTTAATTTTAAATAACATCACAAACTGCATTCACTCCAGGGACACTCCGTTCACTCCAGGGGCACTCCGTCACTCCGGATCACTCCGCTACTCCGCGGAGTGCCGGAGTTAGCGGAGTATGGTGTTTCCCCCTTGGTATGCCTACACTTGTTCATTGCTCTGGCCCTTTGTTGTCTCTATCGAACAATGTTTTAGTCGCCTGGAAGACTCAGCTTCATTTTAAACTTCAAAGTAAATGATTAGTGACAAATTTTTAAAAGAAGAAGAAAAAGAAATAGATAGACAAGAGCTAATAATCTGACTCATAATTGATAAGTTTGTAATAGTTTTATGCAAAGATGTTTAATTTTAATTTTACGTCATTTAAGGCTTTTCCTTGGGTGTGTAAATAGACTTTCTTTGATAATTCTTCTTCGCCAGTTTGTTTTAAGAGTAAGAGTCTCACATTGTGTAAAATAAAATGTATGTTTTTCTTTATTAGTATGCTTAGCTACATTGGAGGACTCGGTTTGTTTTTTGATGTCTGATTGATGTTCCCTCATTCTAGTTTCCTTTTCTCTACCGGTTTCTCCAATGTAACATTTTTCACAATTCAAGCATGGTATCTTATATACTAATTTCTTTTTCTTTTTTGATTCATCTAGTCCTTTTTGGATGGGAAGAAATACACTTTTGACTGTAAAAGTTTTTCTGAAGCATACATTAATTTCTATAAGCGGTAGAAGTTTTTCACATATTCGTTTAATTCTATGAGCTAATGTGGTTGATTCTCGACCATAATAGGAGAGAAGAAAGTAGACTTTTTTCTTTTTTGACGATTGTTGTGTTTGCCGTTGTTTAGATACCATTCTTTTAGTGATTATTTCTCCTTCACGCATGCCCCTTTTAATTAAGTGTTGTGGATAACCATTCATTGTTAAGGTTTCTTTCATTAATTTAAGTTCATTATTCATTAGTTCATCTATTGAACAAATTAGAAGTATGCGAATGACTAACGTTCGAATTAAACCTAATTTATATTCTCTGCATTGATTACTTTCATATAGTAAGTACAGATTGGTATTGGTAGGTTTTCTGTGTAACGTGGTATTATATTTATTATTTATATTATCTCGGCTTATTAGTACATCTAAGAAGGCCAACTTTTCATTACATTCACGTTCAATTGTAAATTTTATATTAGAGTGCCACTTATTAATTCTTGTTAAAAAGTAATTAATATTTTGTTGTTTTTTAAAAATACAGAATATATCATCTACATATCTAATCCATATTAATGGTTTATTTGTTGAGAATCTATTAATTTTATGCTCAAGATTTGACATGAATAAGTCAGCTAATATTGGACCTAAAGGTGATCCCATTGCTACTCCATCAGTTTGTATATATACTTTATCAAGAAATCTGAATGGAATGTTGCATACAGCGAATTCTAATAATTGTTTTAATTGTGATCGAGTAAAAGGTATAGAAGGTGGAGAAGGCCTTTTAAATAACATGTCTAGAGTAATTTCTATAGCTTCATGAACAGGAACATTTGTGTATAAATTATCGACATCAAAACTAACCATTATTTGATCAGAGCTATTTTGGATTCCTATAATCTTTTTCACAAATTCAAATGAGTCACGAATATAAGAAAATGATTGAGAGGATCTATTATTTTTAATTAGTTGGTAAAGAAACTTAGATAAATCATGGTTATATGCACCTATAGATGATATGATAGGGCGAAGCGGATAATTTAATTTATGAATTTTTGGTTGACCATACATAGTAGCATAAGAGGCGCAAGTAGAATGAATACGATAGTACGTTCCTTTGTCAATTACATTGTCTTCAAATAATTTTAATATATACTTATTAAGGTTAGAGTCAGCATTCTACGATCTTGCTTGTTGCGTGCAAATTATGACCTGACAGAGCCAAAACGTTTCGCTTATTATCAGTTTGATATATTCATTAAAAACAAAGTGAGCCATATAACTACTCCAAACATCATTGGCTTTTTTATTCCAATAGAGCATTTTACAATAAAAACAAAAAAACCACTTTAAGAAAAATAATTTCTTGGCTATTTTTATAGGGGGATAAGAAGAACAAGAATAACAAGAACAAGACAAAAAGTTCTAGATTAAAACAGTAGAAATCACACTGCTTCAACCAATTTTTTCTGTTCTTAATGCCATTAATCCGATAGCAGCCAAAACGAGAAAGTGTCGACTTCGAAAAGTGAATGAAGTGCATGCTGTTGAAGACTGCATTGCTGCTACAGCTAAAAGATTGAAATCCGTTTATGCTCATCTCCAGATAATTTCTAACGATTCCAGTTTTCGGATACATGTTCTACTTTCTATTTCATAAAAAATGCAGAAGTTTTTTAGGTTATTTTTAAATTTTCTAATGCCCCACAGTGGGTAACCAGGTGGACATAAAACGAAAGTGTTATTTTTCAAAGTTTAAGCATTGGAATGCTTACTTCTGTCTTTGATCTATCTTGTCCTGAAATAGTATTGTCAGAAATTAAGTTGAACGTTGGAAAAACACATATTAAGAAATTTGTTCAAAGATCCCTATCCTCAGGTAAAGATAATTTTTTTAGCCAACTTATTGGAATAGTTTAATTCGAAACGCTATCTGAAAAGAATTATTTATCTGTGAGCTCTATTTTAATGAAAAGATCGCTTACGCTGAACTCAAATTGCTACAGAAAAGAAAATCTACTTGGCTGAAATTGAGTATCAAAAATGCATCATTCTGTATTTTGTAAACGCTAGAAACGGCTAAAGTCCAATCGAGCTCAATCTTTCGCTAAAAATTCGTCTATGTGTGCTCTACCAGTGGCCATAGCGCCAATTAGCACTACTAATTCTAGATTGTGCTGAAGATTTTCCAAAAAACCATGCTTTTTGACACCGAATCCCTTTTTTCGCAACTAATATAACATTTTAGCGCAAAACCAAGGTGATATTCAGAATTAGCTCGTCGAGCTGCATCAAACCGTATACAACATTAATTTTTCCAAAAAAATTTTTTAAATTTCTATGCTAAAAATATTCCAGGAAATTCACCATTTCGCATTTTGTAAACGTAATAGAAGACCACCTGGTCTTCTATTTTGTCCCGCAAGTCGAGTTCTAAAGGGTGATCTTCTATAGTGGTCAAATTTTGTCGCCTGCTAGTAGTCCAACGGCAACCCCCACGCACTTGAGGTCCATCCCCTATTAGAAGCACAATTTAGCGAAATTTTTTTGAAAATTAGGTATAGGGTTGTGAATGGCTATTGTTAACTTTATCAGTTAGAATAAAAGGCAAAAAACACGATTAATATGATTGTTTACAATGGTAATATAAATTATTCGTACAGTGTATAGCGTCTTCTAACAGGGGATGGTCTTCTATTTTGGGGGGTATTAGATGAAAACAGCCTGACAATTTTCGTAAAACTGGCTTTTCGGTAGATTTTTAAATTTTTTTTCTAAAAACAAATATTGTCACGAGACTCAGCATGCTCGATTACTCATATTTCATCCGTCTTCAAGACCACCAATAGTCACCGGGCGTCAGTCCTGGGACCTGTAGGAAATCCGATACAAACACCGAAACCTCGAAAAATCAAGGTCTCACTTCACTCCCGTTTTGAAGAGAACACCCCGGGCTACCAGTCCATGAAAACAACGCAATACAATCCTATTGGAAAGTTTTTACAGACGGTCTAGTCTTCCAAAGATCTCTTAGTAACCCTGTTTCAGAAAAGTCTTCTGAAAACAATTTTGATTATGAAAACATGCCTCCAAGTCTACTCTTTCGAATGACAAAAACCGAAGCTCTCTAGTTCTTTTCTATCAAAAGTTATTACTCAATTAATACCACATGTCCGCCTGCTCTAGCCAAAATTGCCCACTGTGTGCCCTTCCCTTGCCCATTATTTAAGATGCACGCATGAAATTATTTTCTCGTGTTTTGAATAAATTTGAGTACAACTATTCAGTGATAGTTACACTAAACAGTAAGGTGAAAAATTCCGAAAATCGTCTTTTGATGATTCTGATAAAAAACAACTTACCGGTGTTCTGGAAGAACTGAATTCGTGAGTTTCCTTGATCAATAACATAGATATTATTGGTTGAATCCATACGCATGCTATATGGCGTAATGAATTGGCTTGCCTGCGATCCATAAGAGCCCACAAGTAAACTGCCACTGCTTGCACCTGAAGTCCACTGGACAATCCGGTTATTACCTGAATCAGTAACATACAAATACCCGTGACTATCGCGAGTAACACTTGTTGGAGTGTTGAGTTGATGTAGCCCATAACCTATTCCATTTCCACCGGCCAGCGTGACCCCTGTTGAACCAAATGCACTCCAGCGCTGAACACGATGATTTGCACTGTCTGCTACGTAAATATAGTTATTTGCGTCCACATGAAGGCCATAAGGTGAATTGAACTGGTTCATAGCAGAGCCAAGCCCATTACTTCCAGCCACGCTGATACCATTCCCACCGGTTGACGAATAGTGAACAATCGCATGTAACCCGGTATCAGATATGTAGACATATCCGGAAATAGAAATGAAAATACCAAAACAATTGATGTTTATAGCAAAGCTAACGCCAACCGATGCTCCTGCCGACCAACGTTGAATACGTCGATGACCCGAATCGGCTGCATACACATTTCCATATGAATCGATTGCAACACCCGTCGGAGACAAGAGTTGATTGCTACTGGAACCACATCCACCGCTACCGGCAATTGTTATACCTGTTGATGCTCCTAAGGACCAACGTTGAATCCACAACGATAAGCGAACCTGCAGAATCGAATGCGAATCCAAAAGGTGAATTAAGTTGATCTGCGCCATAACCCAACGTAGCTGTCCCATTCGGGCCGATTCGAACACCAGAAGTCGAGTTTGGTGCATATCTCATAATTCTATTGTTGCTCAAATCTGACACGTACATGTAGCCACTGCCATCAAGCATAACTCGCACGGGATTAGCGAGCCCATTTGAATCGGATCCAAACGCACCAGATTGTTGTCCGGCAACGGTAATTCAGGCTGAGGCTCCATGTACCCATTTTTGAATTCTGTTATTCCAACAATCGGCTATATATAGCGTGTCGGATTCATCGACGAAAAGACCGCGAGGGTAACACAGCTGACTAGAAGCATTGCCACAACCATGTCCTCCAGCCACAACGGTACCCGCTGACGAGCCTGCTGGATATCGCAGCACTCGATAATTATACTCATCGGAAACATATATTGTTCCATTACTGGTAACAAAAACTCCCGCAGGATGATCCAGTGAATAACTGAATAAAGTTGATAGTGTCGATGGATTAAGAATCCATTTCGAGACTCGATTATAAAGATCGTCCGCGAAATAAAAGTTTCCCATCGCATCCGACACCATATTCTCAGCTTAAAAAAAAGCTGATCTTACACAATTTTTGTGCATTCACAAATATTTAGAAGCATCCGCTCAGCTTCGTTATACGAGGAGGCGCGATTCATTAGGCAGCATCCTTATACAGCGCAGATTCCGCCGTACATCCACACTACTAATCATACGCCGATATAAAAAAGAGCTTGTTAGTACGACCTCCACGAGGCCAAAATGTGACACTCTCCTCTGAAGGCAAAGTGGCAATGTCTGTGGTTAGGGGGCAGCTGCATCTATGTAATTTCCCTGGCGAGGGAGTCATGGACAAAAACTTTTGTACCCTAAGCACTTCCTTCGTGAACCGTACATCCCACTAGCAGGATTTTTTCAAAGGAAACAAGTATGGTACTAAAGTATACTTTCTTCCTTCGAATGTAGCACTCGTCTTATCTGTAAGGCCTGACAGGGTTTAGGGAGGTCGAGGCTTTCCAGACGAGATTCCTTTAGTACCTTGCAGTCACTCTGTGGTACCTGACAAGTTGTTGTAAAACTCGGCTGAGCGACATTTCCGCGCCGCGACACTTCCGCACTATACAAAACGTTAAAAATGAAATCATGCTATAGCTACTAGCATTCTGTGTCCTGCTGATGTGACGAGCAGAGATGCAATATTTGTCTTACTCGCCACAGGTTCGAGTCATGCAGAAGGCACAATCTTTTGTCTCGCTGACTTTTTTCCTTCGCGTACCTACGTTCATTTTTCATGTGTTTCATTCTCCATTTTTTCTTATAACGCCAAAATGTCGCTGGCGCGGAAGTATCGGTTCACCCTGAAACTCTCCACAAAAAACCTTTTAAAGAGAGTTGAAGTTTAGATAAGGGAAAACGTTCGTTCTACTCTCTCACCAAAGAACCATGCCCATGCCCCTCCATCCACCCTCATGTGCACTCCACCCTCACAGATTCTTTGTATTGTGAAACTCTCAAGCGGCTAAACATATTTCTTTCATTCATACTACTTAATGCTACCACTCGCGAAGGAATAACCGTTCGAGAGTTTCACAGTTTTGACCGTTTGCCGTCTGCTTGATACGATTTCGTACTGTGGAGAAACTTTCACCTTTCAACTTTTTTAAACATTTTAAGTTAAATCCGCGGAATCAGCCACCTATGTTCATGCGAATGTCTGATAAAAGAATTGTTTTAGGTAGAAAGGCGGTGTTAGGTTATAGCATCCTTTGTTGCTGAAATTTATTGGATATTCTACGAACCATGAGGTCTACGCAAGATTTCAGGTCGAAACTCCGGCATTGAAAATACCTTGTCCAAGGTTGAAAATTCGTTAAAGGAGTTATAATTCAGGTAGAAAGACCCATGCGTCCAAATCTTTTTGGGTTTTTTCATGGCTCACTGAGCGCTAATTGTCGGCATAATATTAGCTCAAAAGCGAGGAATCAGCTGGATGTACTTCTCTCGTTAGCTTTGAAAATAAACCAAAAGTTTTGGCTCGTTTGAGTAGAGTTATGTACTATCAACCGAGCTGCGGATCTATTTATCAACTGGCGGAAATGCAAGACGAAGATTTGCGTAGTATAGGATGTAATACACATTGAACTTCATCTAACTTTTTCTTTACCCCCGAAATTCGCAAGTTCTACAATATCCGCAGGCAAGTCGCTTCATGCGTGTGAACTGAAAATTTAAAGTTGAGGTACGGTGGAAAACTTCTGAGAATGCAACTATTACCACTAACTAAGCAGTATTGATCCAAAATGCACATACCGCCAACACCCGACACCGCTGTAGTTCCAACATTTGAATTTCGAATGAACTTCAACACCCGATTATTGCCAGGGTCCGAAATGTACATTGTCCCATTAGTGTCGATTATTATGTCGAGAGGATATGGTTTTGTGGCAAATCCGTTACCGATTCCGCCCGCAAGCGTGACACCATTCGACGCCCATACGGCTGAAGAACAGACGGTAGCTTGTGCCGAAATTTTCAGAATGAAAATGCTACATGAAATACACTAATAAAAAGAAGTAGTATTAGATAAGAGCAATCTTACAAGAATAGTATTCCATACACTTGTACTTTAACTGCCATATCAGCCTAAAACTGAAACGAGGAAAAACTATAAACTGATAAAGAGCAAACTCGATTATATTTCGAAATACTTTACAATGCATGACCTCAGCTGCAGAATGATCACGTGGCATATTTCATTTGGAGCCCTGTGCGTCTAAAGTACATAGTCCAGCTCTGAGCTCTACGATGATTGCAGCAGGCCTCATATATGCTAATGTCTCTCGAGCAGATGAAGAAGGGCATCGAGAGTAATGGAATTCGGAAGGCACAAGATTTTGAGCTATATCCAATGGTAAAAGAGTGAAATCTATATACTTACTTCGTCGTTTTATAATTAGCCAATACCGAGTCCGTTTGAGATTCACACTTCCGCATGAAAAATCGTTAACCTCTAACTCAGCAGCCTTATGGTGTGTCCGCGCGAAATTCTTACGACAGGGACCTCTTGACAAGCTGTTTCTAATGCACTATGTTTGAGATAAGAAAATCATGTAGAAATTCCTCAAAACGGCGTCACATTCCTCATAGTTCTTCTGTCCGTCATATTCTCATCTCGTTGGGACAAGTCATTTATGTAGGTGTGGTTTAGAAAGATTGGCGAGTCGGCAAGAAGTGTCATTTAAGAACAACGATAGCGAAGCGACAAAATGAACAAGGCAGAGATGAATGGCTGACGCAAAAAAAGAAACGAACGTGTAATCAACCGTTGCGAGGAAAGAAAAATGTAAACATACACGCGCGGTCAAAAATCGTTAGATTTTGAAAATGGGCGCTCACAATTTCTCGTATTCCCCCTCAGAGACCATAGTGGGCAGAGATGCTGTCTTCGCTCTTTGCAAAAGTTATGTTGGTCATTCTATCTAGCATAATGTTCCATTCTTGCTATAAGGGAATTTTTTCAAAGAAAAACGGGGGTCTTATGCGCCCGTGTCCTATCTAGATGAAAGTTGATCGAATTACAATTTTGACCGAGTAAAAACTGTCGATTGAAATGTCTGGTCTTTCTCTTCACAATTGGTAAATGCTGAGAAGACATGCAAAAAATAAAATAACTTGGAAAGAAATTTATTTTGACAATGACGCGTGATTGAGTAAGAAATCATAAATTCTGTTTACTTATAATGAACAAAAAGCCGAAGGGCGTCAACCCTGCTCTAGGAGTACTTTGCGCGTAGCATTGTTTGATGATGTAAACGAGAGAATGCTGAGAAGAAATTTGTTTTCACTACCGTGTGAAGTAAGATTTCATTGAAGAAAGAAACAAAAGGGAAGATACAATCTAAAACTTTGCCTCACGAATGTGTTATGATGAAAGTATACACGTGATGAAATGTTGTACCAAGTTGTTGCACTTGGTTACGTTTACCAAGTACTTGCACAATTTCATCATATTTTTTGTCAACTGATGCAAGCTATCGGACGTGAATCAGTAGATTTTTCTTCGTTCTTTCCATGCAGAATAATTTTACAAAATTTTCTTCAGCATTCGATTCAATACGCTTTGAGTTTGATTTGTAATAAACAGCTTTATCATCTTATCCTTTCTCTTATCCACAAAATCTGATTCCTTAATTAAAAATCATTTAAAAATTTCAATGAGTACTTAGATATATTCCACATTCAAGTGTCTTCTGAAAGACGCGTTTTATTATATTGTTGGTGAAGTTGCCAATCATATTTTGTTTTTTTTTGTGTTTGTCGCTTCATTCATTTAAATACGCCTTCCGTCATTAAAGACGTAAGCTAGTCGGAAGGACTTCGTGAGCAGGACAGACTTAAAGCTTCAAAGTGTAAAAACTGGATTGTCAATATAAAACGGAGTCATCAAGCTTTTGATTAACCCCTAATACATTAGTTTACGCGAGAAATTATTATTAGTCCGCCATTATGATGGCGCCACCTGCAATTACTCTAAAATTAATATCTTCAGGGATTAACCAAGATTTTGTGATAAACTTGTTTATATGAGTAATTCAGTTTATACTTTGGGGTTTTAATTCTGTCAATCTCACGCGGGTACTCCTGCCATATGGATTTAACTTCCTCAAAAGATCACTGTGGCATCCCCAGAAATTAGAAAATTTGGTCCGCCCTGAACCAAATTGGACGCCAGATGCAAAATTTGTCGGTGAATCCGACAGCGGGTTCCTTATAATTACACCTTCACTGCTTTTTTGGCGTCGACATAACCAACGTGGTTTTTGTCTAAATTTTTTCTCATTACCAATGAGAAAAATAAAATTTAGAAAGTGAAAAATAATATTGAAAGCGAAAAATAAAATAAAGAAGTGAAGGTGTAATTATAAGGAACCCGTTGTCGGATTCACCGACAAATTTTGCATCTGGCGCCCAAGTTTTATCCAATTTGGTTCAGCGCGGAGCAGCCACAAAATTTTCTAATGCTTAATTAATGCATCGTCACATTCGTACTAATTATACCACTCCCCAATCCTCTATCATACGACTGAAAGCTCACCACATACATCTTTTAACACCATCGGAAAGATTTGGTTCAGATAATCCACGTAGGTATTATATTCATCTGCATAATAGTACAGTCTAGTACGTGACGGGCAACGATTTTCATAATGTCGTTGCAGGAAAAATAAAAGTACCCCAACTTTGAATTAGCGGCGCCTTATGTATTCTGTTTTCTGTCTGGCATATATATACAAAAGGAGCAAAAAATGAAGGGTGTTAGCTGGACAAACCGTACATAATATAAGAAACATAAAGTCCAAAGGAACCACATTAATCAGATGAACCGTTGATAGAGAAGTGTGCGTTATAAGCTCTGAATGTGGTGCGCTTTTCAAAGATTATTTTACTAAAAGGTTAATCTGGTTCTAGCTATAGCTTCGAGACAGGATAAAAAGAAAGGCCGCGTGTTTTGGAGCAGATCCAATTTAGCTTTTCTGAAAAATTGTTCATATCGCCTTTTGATAGATGAAATGGGTGAAAAAGAAATGGAAACAAATAATTTGCCCACGGCCTAAGTAGACACGGTAAAACATCTTTACACTTTCACAACTTGTGGATAAGTTCGAACGGCCAGTCTAACATAATCGGCTGATACATGTGAAGAATTATCGCCAGAACAATTGTCCGCGCATGACAATGCAATGAGTTTATTCTGAGTTTCCAGCTACCTAACATCAATGATATTTTCTTTCTTTTTCGACTAACAATAAGCTAAACATTTCTATAAACATTTTCTTAGACATGAAAAATGTTGCTGTCCAGAGAGCATGTGTACAAACGCATTTGGGATTTTCGATTTATTTACTGCTATTTCTTTTTCTCTCACACTATTCTTTTTCACCTCATACTGTCCAAATAACAAACCAAAAGAAGAGAGAAACAAACAAACAAATAGTGACCCGATACTATGTTAAAATAAAAATAAAACAATTTTTTTTCTAATTGGTTTTTATATCGTCTTAATGGAGTTCATTTTGATACATTAATCATTTTTTTGGTCAAATCATGATAAAAATTGAAAATTTATATTCATCTAAATTATCTATCAGAGGGGTTGTTCTCCGGCTGAACGAATTTTTCTATGGTTTAATATATGTCTGTTTTGAATTAAATCGTATAAACTTAAAATATCAATATTTTACTCATCTAATCTAACGGTTCGACAAAAAGCTTTAATTCAGTTTCACTATATTAGCCATGTTTGATCTGTCGCTGACATCAGACGAAGATTCTGAACAGTGACTGCGAATCTAAAGCCTCTATCCGACCAAATATAGTCATAAGTTATAGTACAGGCCACAACGATGGAACGATTTTACATTATGAACTCACTTCGCTGAAGCATCTAGTCGGTTAATTGATATGAACAAAAAATGGGAATAAACTAGGCGTAATTCTTGACTCGTCAAAGAACGATTCAAAGATTTCAATGTACCATTCAGCCAGAGTCCTGCGAGTCTGACATTTTTGATTCCGAATCCGATCCGGTTCGGTAGACTTGAAATCGGCCCCAAATTCAAGTCCGCACGGCTTTAATCGCGATCCCGATTTTTCGGAACAAAATCTGTTCCAAGCCCATTCGAACTCGAAAATTTTTTTCCGGTAAAGTAGTGCTCTCCTTTATTATGTGTATTAGTAAATCGCTACACGTAGAGATAGAACAATAAAATTCAATTAAGTGCCATTTGATTAATGCGAAGCAGCTGTCTGTTTCACTTATTTTTCATTATTCTCTTCGTTATTTAGAAATAATCATAAAAATTTTAGCTAATTAGACGTTCGTTTTTGTTTGTAGACGACAACGCCTTGCCTCAAGTTCGACTTTGTCCAATTTCGGTGACTTCCTCGACCCTATACCAAGTATCACTTATGGATGCTACCTTATAATAAATCATTGGAAATTAAACGATTATTTCCTACATCAAATGATTTAGGATTGGCGCAACTGTATGATACTATGGGTGAAACGTATGCTTATATGTAACTCTATAGTTCAGCTTTAGAAAATTATTTAATATCTATAAACATTTATCAGAAAACATTACCTTCAGCGGATAATACTATCATCCATTTGAACCGTCAAACCGAAATTTTTAAAGAGAAACTATAACTTATCTGTCGCTAATTTCGCGTTTTCAAGATAGCTGTCCAGACATTTTTAAATTTCTCCACTTACGAAGCCTTATTTAAGGGCATCCCGTCCCTTTCTTTCCTCACCTTGTTGCCAAATCTAGAGTACAAGTCCGTTTCAGCTATTCGAGGGAAGGTCCCCAGCTGATACCCACCGTTTTCGACGATCTTTCGCCGTTAGATACTATATGGATGCACTGGCAAATAGTTTGTAGAA
>CAJNOQ010007358.1:0-12401 GCA_905250885.1 Didymodactylos carnosus
TACAACCATACTTTGAAAGTTTGAAAATCATTCCTCTGGAAAGAGCGTATACGAAAACCTATAAAAAGGGTGTTTAGAGACTTTCGTACCACTTTTCTAGCACATGTTCACGTGCCTAGTCAAAACTGCTGTGTCGATACGCTGCAACCGTCTCATTACACAGGCAATTATTTTTCAAATAAAACTGTGTCTGGTCTGAACAAAGCGGATTTTACGTCAAAAAACAAGGTTTTTTGGAAAACCTTAACTCACGCCAGGAGCATTTATGCACCTTTATGCTAACTCTATAGACGTGTCATATAGAAGTCAACATTCTGTGAAAGTTTCAATAAAATTGAACATAAGGAAAATTTAGGAAACTCATTTTACTGAAAAGAATGCTTCGGAAAACACTTAGCGTAGATAAAAAGTTGGATATTTCCGACAGAAAACACTAGAAATACAAAAAATTTTACGCATCGATAGAGCAAGAGCTCCTCTTTCCGAATATGCAAAATTCATGTGCACATTTTTTTCCCTTTCTGTGCTACATGCTCTTTTTTCCAGATGGCGCTGAAACCTGACGAATCTTTGAAAATAGGCTATCTCAACAACCTTAATAGGTAGAACGAAAATTCATTCATCATTACATCGAGCGTTAGTCATCGTTTATATGACATCACTTAAATCTTGTAAAAACTCACTTTCCTTTTTCACCTAATGTCGTTGTGATTGCCCACTGTGAAACGATCTGGAATTTTGCTTCACATCTGACACATTCTCAATGATATGTCATAGGCAATACGAGCACAGTTTACAGACTATCAGTGATCACAAAACCTGTCTGTAACATCTATGTCCTCATTAGCATCGACTAGTGCTTCGTGCACCATACATGACTCTTTCTATCTCTGGTGCTCTTAGATTGTGCTCATTTGTATTTTTCTGTATACAATTTTAGAAACACTTTATGGTATTAAAAGTTAAATAAAATGACGATCGTTTAACGAACGAACTCTTATACGTGAAGAAACAAACATGAATATGAAATTTTTCTAGCTGGATTTATTTTTGAAAATTTACCTGATTCTTGTGTATTTGTTATAGCTATTTCAACTTGACTTGTTTGTTCTACTTCTTGTTTATATTGTCGATGTAATTGTTCTAATTCTTGATGTTCATAGATGGCTGAATATAAAAGATTATTATTTAATAATATTTGTATATCAGATATTTGAGATGATATTAGATTAAATCGTTGTTTTTGTTCACGAATAAAATCTTCATTTAATTTCATTTTAATTTGACAACAACTTAACGTTGAAAGAGTATCTTGAGAATGAGGACGAATTTTACGAGAAATATTATTGATAATTGTTGAACATGGACGTAAAGAATTTGTTGTTGAGCTTGCTTTTATTTCATGTTGTAAATGTTGACGTGTCAAATGACGATTAAGAGAAAAATGAGATGTAAATGATTTTTGACATATTTGGCAAGAAAAATTAGGTGGTAATTGTAATTGTGTACTTGTTTTTGAATGAGAGGATAATGTATCAATAACATCATTATCATTAGTTGTCTAAAACATATATAGACAAAAATGAATAGTGTTATCGAATAGTTCTAAAGAGTACATTGCTAGGATTACTGTACATTAACAATTAAATATGATGAAAATCTCTCGAATTGAATCTTACCGTTTTATTTTTTTTTATAGTTGTATTTTGTTGTTCATCACTCACATCTTCATCTTCTAGCATTGAATAGGATCGCTTTAGAATCGATGCTGATGCTTGTTGTTTTTGTGTTGTTATAGGTGTTGCTTCATATCGATTTTGATCAATCATTCGTGCACTTGCCAGTACTTTTTCAAATGATTCACTCACTTCTGTTTCATTTTCATCAAAATAATCTTCTTCATCTTCATCACTGTCATCTTCTGTTTTAGTACCACCATCATCAAAATCTAATTTATTTAATTTAACATTACGTCTCAATTTTCGTCTTAAATCTAACATTTCTTTTTTATCATCTTCTGCTTCTTCAGTTGCAGATGGATCATTTTCTTCGTCATCATTCGCAAATGAGGGTGGTAATTGAACATCTAAATCAAAATAAATGGTTAGTTTTTGTTACATTATCTTTATCTTAAAGTAAAATATTTACATAATTGAAAATATTGACTATCAAATAAATTAACAAAACTTGAAACAATCGCCACACAATTTTGTACATCGGCATCAATTAAAATTTCTTCATTTTCTTTTTCTTGATCTAAATGTATTAATTTTTGAAATAGCCAATCATGTGATTCATGTAAAACATTTGGTGGTATATACGTATACCATCGATAAATATAACGTTGATTAATATGATAAGCTCGTCCAGCAAGAAATGTTGACATTTCATTTGATATTTTTCGTTGAATATCATGTGATTTTGTTAATGTTATACAAGCATCACGATACATTAATCGATGAACAACTTCATTTAATAAACTTTCAGGATATTGTGAAAATATATTATGAAATAAAAATGATTTTAATATTGTACTGTTCGATGTACGATCACTACTACTCAATAGTGAACTATGAATAGCCATACAAATAGTTGATTCTAATATTGAACGATTTGTTGTCGAACTAAAACAAATATAATAGAAAAATTGTTTTGTATATGAGTGATTTATCCTCTTTTCTTTCTTCAATGCCTTGAGAATTCAATAAATCATCGACTAGTTTTTTGTAAAGACGGAAGTTAAAATAAAAAAAAATCAGATTCTGCTACGTCATAGCACAGTGTTTTGTCATTCTAATTCAAAATTTCAAGGGCTTAAAATAGATAAGAAATCGAGTAAATAGCGATAGTTTTAAGATTAAAAGTAGTTTTGAGATAGGATACGTCAGTGTATGATGTATATTTTAGTGCTTCTCGAAGAACTGTTATAACTTTTGATGTTTTGATCAGAACGGTTTGCTCTAGAATCTGACACTATTGAAAACATTTATCTAGGCATCATAATTTTTCAAAATGTCAGCTTTTTAAGACTTTTTAGAAAAAAATTTCAAAATCTTTCTGAAATCTTCGATAAAGCTTAATCAGTATGAATTCTGAGAATGAACATGTTGAGATATCTATCCGTGTGCTCAGCTCGATATCGATTATCATTTCTGAATGGAGAATGAGATTTTGAGAAAAATTGAGGTCTAACCACTCGAAAGTTATTAGTAATTTTCTTTTAACTAACTCAATTTATCGAATAATATTTACCTATAGTCTTTCATAATTTGATCATTTGTTGATTGTTGTTGTCGTCTACCAATGCATGTATATTTTTCAAATAATTCTTTTTTTGTTTGTGGTAAACGTTCAATTGTACCCTGTGGTATACAATCAATGAAACCAGTTTTTATAAAATATTTAAATTTTAAATAAATTTGTTCAAATAAACATAAAAAATATTGTTCAATCATTTGTGTTACGCGACGTTCTACAGGATATCGACGTTTCATAGGCATATGTTGTTGACGATAAAATTGTAAATATTTATCCGTTAAACATAGAAGAGTTAAAGTTTCTATTAATTGGTGTTGACCTAAACAAAATTAAATATTAATAAATTAAATTTAATGAGAAATAGTTTGAAATATTAAATAAAATATTAAAAAAATATATAACAATAACAACAAATTTCAAGTACAATGAATACAAATTGTCTTTCAAGCAACAAATTAAACATTTTTTTAGAAAATAACGTTTATTAAAAAGTTTGCTTTATATTGAAATCTTTATTACTCACTTAAATCAGAATTTCTTATTTTTCGAAGACAATTAACAGTCGTTTTTGATCGTGCTGAGCCTGGTAAACAACGAATTAAACATGAATAAAGAAGTTCTTTACTAAAGGGTAAAAATGTTGGTGAACGACGATTGACTGATGAAGTATTGTTTGAACCGTTTTCATGTTCAGTTAATATCCAATCCACAGATGTATTTGAAGTATCAAATTTAGGTGGTGCCTTTGATGAAATGGCTGCTGTTACTGATGTTGTTGTTGATCTTTTCGGATTATAAAATCGAAGAGCTGTATTAATGATACAAATAACACGTTCTTCTATTGGACTCCAACGAACACGCAACAAAGTCTGATGATGTTCTAAATATATAAACCATAATAGAAGAGAGAGAAAAATACCTTCTTATAGTTAACGAAAAGAATGCTAATGAACTATCCCTTTATTAGAATTGCTCTCTGATAGGCTGAGAACTTGAAATACACCATATTCACAATTGTACATTCGTCTACAGTTCTTTATATTTTACCTTCCTCGTTTTCATCGATATAATCCTCATCGTCATCGTACGATTTTACTCCTTTTCGTTTATTTTTCTTTGTCGTGACTGTTGCCTCTCCACTCTTTTCATCTTGTTCCATCATACCCAAATTTGTTCGTATAATTATTTTGTATCTATTCAATATCTGTTTTGTTTTCATTCGTTGTTGATCCAATAATAATTTTTTTCGTTTTTTTAATAGTTTTAGTTGTGCTAATAGATTATGAGGGATTATATACCGACATAAATAACCATAATATTCGACTGGAAGTTTATCGTCAATTTCAGTTTCACCTCCATTTGATAATTTGATTTTTTTTCTACGTTTTGTTAATTCTTTTTCATCGTCATCATCACTATCGAGTTGACCATTTAACTAAAATAAAAAAGGAAAAATATGAGATTGCTTTGGTTTGTTAGGCAATTTCGCGATATATTAAGCTCTTCTTTTCATTATAGGTTACTTTTCACACAAAAAACGAAATATTTTTCGATAATTATTAATTTTTTAGCTATCATACTTGTTGTTGTTTTGGTTTTCTTTTTTGCGTCTTTTGCGTTGTGTATGATCGTTTTAGTGCAACATCAACCGGTACACGTAATTCACAAACAGGTACAAAACATTGTTGTCCTACTACTTTATTCATTAGCGTTCTTTTATTACTATATGGTAATTTCCATGATTTTCTCAAAAATAAATACAAATCATAATCATAACCACATGGACCATTACAAGAGCCTAATGGTGACTTTAATTCTGTTATATCGGTGTAAATGATTGGTTGAGCAGCAAGTTTCATTAGTTCAATTAAATGTGATCGTGATTGTTTACGTGTGTGAATTTTTACATGATACGTATTCAATGCGATCTCAATCAAATCAAACCAAAAACGATTAACATTTGAAAATGAATTAAAATAATAGATTTGTTTTGGATACAAATTATCAATATCTAAATAGAAAAAAAGAAGAAAGAAACATGAAATGAAATTTAATAGAAATGATCTACTATCATATACCCTCAAATGGTCCATTAAGATTTGTTTGTTGATTAATTGTATTAGTTAAACATGCTGTTGGATGAAAATAACATAATGAATTTAATTTTTCATGTCGATTTTGTGCTTGTGTTCGTCCTACATATGTTATAAGACCAAATGTTGATAAATATTTTAATATTTCTCCTAAACGTGTCAAATAGCATCGTTTAACTATTAATGGATATTTCATTTCAATTGGTAAATCTTTGATAAGAATATGACGTTTGCTTGAATGTGATAATAATTCCATTAAACCTGGAACTTTATATGGTACATGAATAATTGATAAAAATATTGAAACGGGCATACACATAAGTAAATCATCTACATAGAAACAACCACGTGGAATTTCACCATGTCCTTTCCGTGTAGATATAGGTGGTACAAATGTTTTCCAGGTGATTGAATCATTACTACCCATAGAATGATAAAAACGACTATAAGGAATGCGAGAAAGTAACAGTTGAATTTCTGGATCGGATGAGCACTGTTGAACATCTAATAATGGATTACACTAAAGAAAAATGTAGAAATAATAAGCATTCAATTTCAAGGTAAGTACGTTAAACCGTAAGAATCATAATTGACCTAAGTACTAGTGTGTTGTAAAGGAAAGAATTGGGAGAAATTTGTAATTTTCTCAAAATAACAATGTTATTAAAAGATGTCAAATAAATTTTCTTGGATGGATAAAAGAGTGTTCAATTACTGGCAGATTTGATTAACATCTTCATCAGTCATGAAGCTAAGAAAGTAAAGGCAATAGCTCACATTCGAACATGATGAAAGTTATACTACGCGAAGTAAAACTCAATGAGATAATTATAACTATCGATATTTGAGACTAATAAACAATGATAATTAAACAAATCCAAATAATTCCAACCAACGTTTTTGACTTTTCTTTCAATCTTGGAGCTAGTTTTTCTGTTTTTGTGAAACAGATTATGATATTTATTTGAGACAAGAGAAATTATCAGTAAAATTTTCTCATTTACGTAAATAAATTAATCATAATGATCAAATTTTGAAAATAAGATAGTAAGGGGTGGCCCAGAAGTTCTGACACGATTTGAATAAATCAATTTTTTTATAGTGAAACAAGTGGTTGTAAATTTGTCTCTGTGAAGAAACGATGCAGTAAAAAACGCTCTACAAGGTGACTATTGATTGACCCTGTTAGCTCATCTAGTAAGAAAGTTATAGGCTTAGAAATGTGCTTCACAAAAAAGAAAAATCAACCGTGAACTCGATCCATATGGTGGTGCTTTCAGTAAAAGTCTCATAACTTTATCAAAACAAAACGTTTTTTGATCGAGTTTGTTTTGCTTTGATCAAAAATGATTGCTCTTCTCTACCTAGTTGCAACATCAAAACTTCAATCACGTTTTCCGTTTCTTGCTGGGTACACTGTTGGAAACGAGGTTGTCGATTTTTGACATATTTTTGAAACTTGATTCTCTAACACACCATCTGCTCCAAAAAGTCTTTTTACAAACCACAAAAAAGAGCACATTTGAAAGTACCCAACACAAATTGTGTTGTCGCTTTTGCTCCGCTTTTTTTACGGAAATAATAGGAGAAGAAGAAGGTTAAGTAAAACAAACCAAATTTACAAATTTTTTAATTTTTTCGCCTCGTGTATAATTTGCTTAATTTTGTTGATTGAAGTTCTGAAATTAAAGTTTAGGTACGGATTTTGTAGAGAATTTCACGACGCTTCTATTAAAAAAAGAACTTATTCCAGAGGACCTAAGGAGCAGGAATTAAAGCAAAAATACCGAGACCGGATTCACGGTTGATTTTTCTTTTTTGTGAAGCACATTTCTAAGCCTATAACATTCTTACTAGATGAGCTAATGGGGTCAATCAATAGTCATCTTGTACAGCGTTTTTTACTGCATCTTTTCTTCACAGAGACAAATTTACTATCACTTGTTTCACTATAGAAAAATTTATATTATTCAAATCGGGTCAGGACTTCTGGACCACCCTTTATAGTAAACTTGCTCTCCCGTAGAATTCTTCGTTAACTTTATTAGCTTACTCTGAATGAATCATCAGTGTCATTTGTTGTTTGTGTAGCATTTCCTTCGTATGCATAAAGAAGATAGAATAGAAATTTATGTAAAATTGCACACCGTTGAAATTTATAAACATAACCATAACAATTTCCTTGACAATTAATATATTCTAATTTTTGTGATTTAATTTGAGCTAATTTTTCTCGTTCATCCGCTCCATTTGGATGTTCTAAAGTTTCAAATGATTGAACACTTTCATTTTCATCTTGATCTTCTTTAATTGACGTTGATGTAGAATTTTTTGTTGGATTTTCAATTGTTTCCTGAAGTAATTCTGATTTAAATTGTTTTACTTCAGGACTATCTAACATTAATTCTGTAGTAGCAATACAAACAACCGTTCGAGATTGTTTTAATTCTGATGGAAAACGATATAAACATTTTTGATTATCACTAAATTCTAAATATAAAATCAAATTGTTTACATATGTGATGGTAAATTCGAATTGATTCCTCACTGATTTTAATCTTCTTAGTTGTTAATTATTATTTATCATTTTCTTACCTAGCTCATCGATTAGTTTGTATAATGTTTTTCGATCCATGGATGTTGTTAGACCTTGTTCAATTTCTGAAAGTAACATATCATGTCTTAGTTCAATAATAGTGCAAATACGATGTTCACGAACGTATGTACGTATCCATTCTAAACGTTTTTCACGTTTTAAATCAATTTTTTTAACCAATACTTTTGGACGAGATTTTGATTTTTTTCCTTTAGAAGATGGTTCAACAGTTATTCGTGATGAAGTTGTTGAAGAAACGGTTTTTATTGATGGTTTTACTCGAGGCAATTTCGGTTCAGATTTGATTGTTGTTGTGGAACTTGTATTTGATGAAGATATAGATGGTGAGTCATTTTGATTCAATGCTATTGAAGATGATACTGATTGTAATGAAGAATTTTGATTTGTAACTAAAATAAAGAAATAACTACAGGTCCGTAGCCAGGATTTTTGCGAAGGGGGGACCGACTTTTTTTTCCTTTAGAGGTAGTATGGTATTTTTTTCTGATTGAGTGCAGGCGTTAGAAAAATTAGCCACAATTCAGCTAATATTAGAGGAAAAGAAATCTTTTCTCTTTTTTCCTATCACCACGAAAAAATGCTTTTCCACACAGGAAGTTTGACGTTATTCAGCAGGGAAAAAATCATTTCTTCAGAAGTTCAGAGGGGGACACCAGTCCCATCAATTCCCCTCCCTGGCTACGGGCCTGAATAACTACGTCTGTTATTTTTCAGAAACAAACTTTCAACGGAGCTGCAAATGAGCAGATAGGTGCCTTCTTACCATTTATTTTTTTCGACTTTGTAGGTGTCGTTTTGATTGTAGACTCTTCCGTCTGTTTTCGTTTATTACTGTTTTTCTTTGATGATGATGATGATGATGAAGATTTTTTCGATGTACTAACACGTGAAAGAGGCTCTTTTTTGGGTGTTGTTGGCTTTATAAAAGAAGTATTTGTCGTAGTTGTCACTGATGGCGCCATTCGCATATAGTTTTTCATGACAACTCGATTTTCCATCGTTTTTCCTTTTTCATTTATTTGTACTGCTTTAATTGCCAAATGTTGAGTATTCTTAGATAAAGCTTTAATTTCAGAACGTGCTAGATAAAATGGTAGATGACAAATTGTAGCTATATCTCGTTGTGACAAACCAACATCTTTAACCGCTTCTAATAATTCATAAAGTTGAAAATGAATAGGACGATCAACGTATAATCTCAACTGTATGTTTGGATCTTGAAAAAGTTGTTTAGATGTATCGGATACGGGATAATCATCTTCATCGTCTAAAAGAACATTAGATGAGAATGATAATATTATTGATTTGAAGAATATTTTCTCTTTACCTTGTACTAATTCTTCTTCGATCTTTTCCTCTTCCACAGTCTCGTCAAGCTCTTCAACGCCATCTGATGAATCATTATCTTCATTCTCACCATCTCTTGCATTCGCCGGATCTCTAATACGAAAGTATGTAAAAGATTTCATCCTTGAATTTTGTGCTATCTGTTTTGATTGTTTATATTTTTCAACAATTTTAAAACGTTTACATCTTAACATTAATGCACGAAAGGATTTTTCACCTAAATTTAAATATGCTTTCAATTGATTTCTTTCACATGATGTTCCCACTTGTTCTTGTAAATACAATTTCACTTTATCATAAATTGATGATTCTGCATTTTTAATATCAACTATTGATAAATAACGTGTCATGATTAGAACCGGTTGTTTAAGAGTTGAGCCTGGATGACGAATCATATTCAGTTTTTTAATTAAAGTTAATGCAAGTAATTGTTTAACAAAATAAAATAATGATTTACTATTTATACCGAATAATTTTGATAAACCATTATTGCCTTTAAAAGACAAACAACAGCAACGTGTTAAAGATATAGAAGAAAACAAATTAGACAATAAGATTAAAACGTTCGATTGATTATCTTCCTACCTGATGTAGGCACACCCGCTTTTCTTGCTTTACAAATACATTCTAATAGTGCATATTCGTTTTTTGATAATAGATTTTTTACATCATGTTTTCCTTGTGTTATTCTTAATTCTCTCACACTCTGTTCAATAACAAGTTGAATATTATCTAATCTGTCTTCAACTTGTTTATATGTTAAACAATTTAAACGAATTGAATCGGTGATATTTGTACGTCGATAATACGATGGAGAAAAGCCACGACATTTTCCACCATCTTCTTCAATAATTATTGTTGACGTTTCATCATCGGTTGTTGTTGATGAATTTAATTCGTAAAATTCAACGCAAGGACATGATGTTAGTACTTTCCAAATATACGATTTGAATTGAATTTGTTCATCTTGATTTATTGAATAGGGGAGTGAAGAGTTAATCAGTGACCATAAATGAGCAAATGTACAACCTTCGAGACCTTCTAAAGCTAATTCTTCAATTATTGTAAAACGAAACTGACACCAATTCATTTTCAAAGAGAAATGTATCTAAAACAAGATAAAAAAATAAATATCAATAAATATAATAATTTACCATTAAAAACAGAATTATCATCTGATGGAGCGAACTGTTCCCATAAACAAAATACCACACCACGTTGATCCATATGCAAAGTCAAGAACAAGACTTTACAAACAATGTAGCTTTTTCCTTGGTGCGCTAAATATAAAGATACGTTAATATGTTTTGCTTGCGATTGACGTCTATCCCAATTCATCACAACACTGCTAAACACACGAACGTCACAGAAAAAACACAAGAAATTAAAATTGTGAAACTAATGTTACATTTTTTCATAAAAAACGGTATAAAATTTCTTTTTCTAGACTACAATACAGAGTTAAGAAAAGGAAGAAATCACTAGTATTAAATCTGAGCTTGAGAAAATAGACTTTATGATAAGCATAAAATAGCCTTTTTATAATACTCTAATTCGTTGCATCTTTACTTCAGTCATGAATAACGACGGAGTCTTTCCAGATGTAACACTCCGTTTTCAATGATTTATGTGTCGATCGATAGAGGACAGTGAACTAGTCAAAGACCTAAAAGGATTTGGGCTCATGAAACTTTGACACGAAGAAATGGATATTTGAAAAGCTCTGAGAGTCAAAAATGCACCTTTTGTTAAAATTCAAAAATATTGATTGTAAATCTGAAAGTTAAAATCCTGAATATAATTGACTATTCTATGACAAAGTTTTCTCATGAAAGAGGTCCCTTTTAGCTTCTTGATTTCTCTGAATACGAGTTGACTGAGCAAAACATTTTACGCGACTGATAACTGGCGCGATGCTCCCATGACACTGATTCTCCTCCTTTTCCAGCATCATATAGTAATTATCTTCATCGTGCATTGACGATGGACCTTTTTCGTCACTGCAATGAAAACAACTCGCGATCAGCAGGGCAAAAACTTTTCTTTTTTTCGAACCGTGTGTGAAATTAGATAAGTGTGTGAAATTAGATAAATGTGTGAAGCGACTACGAACGACATCTTTTGCAGTATTTCTCAAAGTTACTTTCTTTAAAAATTAGGTGACTTGAATAAATGAAAATGGATGATAAGAAAAACGATTCTTTTTTTTTAAGGAACTATCTATTTGACTTTTCAATTCGCCAGAAAGATATACAAGATGAAGGCACAACTATACGTTTTCAAAGTGGATATTTTCTGGTGTTAGGAGAAAGTAGTTGCACTCCCAGCACAGCATGAAATTGAACGAAATTTGTGCAAAGTTTCATCAGTTAAAATATAGCTGTTTTTTTTTTTTGTATTGTCACATTTTCCCTGTTAATATCAGTTATTGTAGAAGATTCTACTGTTGATGTTTACTGCTCGCGTTAGAACATCACATTTTGTCTTTTCGAACGGCAGACTTCGCGTACTAAAGATCTTTTTTATTTCAGTGTGACGATCTTTCTTTGACGACACTTGTAGTTTTAATCTTAAAGAGTTGATGCCTTACAAAACACGAAAAAAGTCTATCTTTCTCTCTCACGCAGGGAAAACACGCACATGACAATAGATATATTTTCTTTCCTAATACAGAACAATTTCAATTAACAAAACAAATATAGAAATACACGTGTGGGCCTATACTAAAAAAAGAAACGTGAGCTAATATAAACACAGAGTTTGGAAAAACACATGGATTCTCCTTAAGTAGAGAAAAAAATCAATAACTTAGCAAGTACTAAGTTAGAAGGCTGCAACTTTCTGTGATAATAACAGATATCTAACACGGTGATGAAAAAAAATGTCAGCTCTTAATTCAGTATTTTGACTAAGATATTAGTAGGTTCCCTTGTACAGGCAAACAAAAAAGTTCATTATCTCCTGAAAGAAGTATCATGAGCCCAAATCCTTTTAGGTCTTTGACTAGTTCACTGTCCTCTATCGATCGACACATAAATCATTGAAAACGGAGTGTTACATCTGGAAAGACTCCGTCGTTATTCATG
>CAJNOQ010007359.1:0-12401 GCA_905250885.1 Didymodactylos carnosus
TCCACGACGAAATGACTTTTGGAGGCTCGGAAGATGTTATTCGTAATCAGCTCGTTAAACTGAATCTGAATATGTATAATAAAGTCAAAAATAAATTCCACTGTAAGTTTGCATTAGCTGAACCTTATGTAATATGTTCATAAAATTTCGAGTCATTTACAACTGACATACGTTCTGCCATTTGCAAAGTTTTGTTCAAAAACTTGATCGAATTAGTGTGACTACGTTACCAAAAAGTTTGTTTAACTTGAGATGAACCTGTAAAGAAATGAAAATTTTCAATTATCGCTTTAGCTGCCACTATCAACAACTTTTGACCTACTATTAGATGCACGTATTTCCTTGTTTTCGCTTTACTTTTATGTACTAAAAACGCGGTAGCATAATCACGCCGCTTTCCTTTCTTTCTGTCTTTCTTTTTATCCTTTGAAAAAATGTCATATTAAACGTCCAAAGGAAAAGAGAAGAAATGAAAAATTACTTCACGTTTCTAACGAGAAAATATTGTATGGCCATATTACACATAAAAATCGAGCATACTCATTACACAATGCATTCACTCAGTCGCAAACAACGAAAGAAACCAAGGAGCCCCCCCAAAAATGCATGTTAGTTTGAAATTTTTTCTTAGACATTTGGAAGTGCCCCTCACCAAAAATAGAAACTCGTCTGGGTTATCGAGTGTGTTCAATACGAAAAAATACTTTTCAGCAACTCGAAACCAACTACTTTTTTCCTTCCGGTGATATGCAAGCACAGTAAACAAGCGGAACATGTATATGTAGTCCTCTATAGAAGTACGGGCTATACTGTACTGTACTATCATAGAATAAAAAGCATTCTCAATCGCGAAATAAATGTTGCGATGATATTTAACTGAATGGATAACCTACGGTTCTTATCCTTCTAGGACTATTACTTGAAGCGTTCGAAGCCTGATGTATGATGGATAAAAGAAATAATTAAGATACAGAGAAGGCTCTGAATTCATCTTTTCTATCGAAAAAAAAACTTTAAATGTTGTTCGATAAATGTCGCTCCAGGTAAATTGCAATGCAATTTCCAATATAACAATCAGTTCTTGCCACTCGCTGTGAATGAACTTACCAAAATATCATCACCGGAATATTATAGACCGCCGATGTGGCTGAACGATATGTCACGGTGACCTTGAGATGAGATATAAATCCATTGACTTTGGCAGCTAACTGGTGTTTCTCACCGAAGTTTTGATCAGTCACGTGTACACAATACACAATGACCGAAACGGATAAATCGGGTTGTCCAAACGTAACGGCATTACGTTTTGGACGCACTAAAATGAAATCATCTCGGAAACTAAAATAGTTAAAAAGCTCATTTAAACGCCATTCGATGCAGCTCGTAAAAATGAAATTACGACGGTATAAAAATGAAATTTTTTGGATGAAGTCTCGAATTTTGAGAACGGTTTTTGTAGGCCGTAACGGCGTTTCGAAAAAAGACCCTTTTTTCGATTGCTATCAACAAAAACGTGAATTCCGACAAAGGTAAAGGTCATAATGAAAAGTTTTTAGCACAGAAATTATAGAGCACGGAACGGGCTATCCGATGGTAAAAGAAGAATTTTTTCAACATCTTCAGTTAAGCCAAAAACATAGATGTAACGGTGTTACGCACTATTTTTGTCGAGTGTTTTTGCGGGACCTAATATGATCAGAAGATTTTGATATTTATACAATAATTATTCGTGCTACAGTCAGCCGATGTACGCAAGAATAAAGTCGCTACCTCGGGTTGGAGGGTCAAAAACTGTAAATTAAGTCCGCAAATGTCCAAATTTTCTAAAGCGCTGAAGCTCAAAACCAAATACGCCATTTTGTAGAGAATTTAATTTTGTACGAAACCATATGCTTAGAAATTTATTTTTCGAAAACTTTCTCGGTTAAAAATAGAAAATCCGATGTTTGGAATGTTCAAAAACCGGTTTTGAGACTCAAAAACCCATTTTTATCCAAAAAGCGTTTTAAACGAGTTCTTAGAATTAAAAATTACATCTAGTGATGTATTCAAAATTTTCGAAAGCGAAAATATTTTTTTTATAAATTTGAGCAGCGAAGTGTCGCGTTACTTGGACAAGCCGAAATATGTTCATCCAGTCTAAAACGAGACCTATATGTTCAATGTTTTCTAGTCCCATATTCGTCGAGATATATTAGCAATACACTGTAAAGTCGGAAAAATTTATAGAAAATGCTCGCCGATTTTCAAAAAGTCCATATATAAAATCCTCCTGGACTTTCCAGATTATAGAAAATCAAATTTTCAATAATGTGGAAAATCGACATCGATTTTCTACATTGTTGGAAATTATTTATAGAAAACCCTGAGCCAATTTCTCTCTAGAAAATCCTCAGGGATTTTATATATGGACTTTTCGTAAATGAAAAAGTCGGATTATTTTCTACTTCTACTACTAGAAAATCGATGAGGATTTTCTACATAATGAGGAAGAACAATTTGAGTGAGAATGTTGATAATCAGGGACTTGTAAAGTAAAAATGGCTGAAGATAAACGTTTTCACCGTTATTAAAAGCTATTGAACTTCGAAGTCAAGTGAGGTGTATTATTTGGCTTATTGGATAACAATATGATTTTTTACTAATAAAAACCAAATTCGACATCAGTCACGTGTTGAACGACTGTTATTTTGTTTAAAAAATAATAAAATAAATGTGAATTGTTAGGATCATGTCTTTGAATTAATAGAGCCAACTACATTTTTGGAAGATGCTAAATTCAGGCATAAAAATGAGGAATATTAGCAAGAGTCTCCAAATCTATCATGGCTATAGGCACCATACAACAGCAACTATAACCATAGCACTTTTAAGACTGACAATAATGCCTCAATGACAATAGAATTAACTAAAATGAACTTTGTGTGAACTTTGACTCTCGCTTTTTCTTTGACTCAGCAACATCATGGCTTTGTACTACCAGTAAACAAAAGTTTTTTTCTATTATCAGATGTCAGATGTCACCGCAAAGATAAAGCTAGAATTTTACATTCCTTATCTTTTTTTTTTTGAAAATTCAAATTTGTATTTTAAAAAAACCCGAGACAACATTATCAATACTTGATGTTATAGTACTCTAACCTTGGTCTGGTGGTATCAGTCATCCATCACATTTTTTGAATTTCTTCTTCTCTAATTCGTCAGGAAAGGCATAAAGTGGTACAAACCGATCGGTTGCGTCGAGAATAGGTGTTTCTGCTCTAATTAACAAAGATTCTTGCACTAATAGTCGATACATATGCTGTTCAGATAAGATAATGCGAAAATATGTGTTAGTCATGACATGTCCTATTTCTTTGTATTGTTTTGCAATAGCTCACTTGGCTTCATATGTAGATGCTGAAGTTGTAGTTGTACCTGTAAATGTACTAAAACATTTTTCGGGATCGTCTTCTCCCAAATTAATTAATCTTTCAGGAAGACTACCAGTTTGTGATCTAGTGACACGTTGACAGAAACTTGGAAGAGATTGTTTCTGGAGAGGGATCTTGTTTTCAGAATTCTACTATTATTTTTTATATTTCTTTGAAATGACAATGCAAATTTGTATTTTAAAAAAAAAGAGAAGGTTCTGGTTTAAAGTTCTAGTTTTATCTTTGCGTTCCTGTTTGTGATGACGAACTAACAAAAAGGAAAAAGAAATGTAGTTAAGTTATAGTTTTTACTATCATTTGTACAAGTTTTACAATCAGAAAACCGGTCACCAAATGTTAGACTAAACCTGATTCCTATGTGTATGTGCAAGCATGACTAAACACTCCTCTCTGTTTAACGATATATTTGATTTGAATGAATAGCATGAATAAAAACATAATCATATATACATAAAAGAGAATCTACTAACAACGAGAGAGTGACTAAAAATGGAAAGAAGAACAACAACTGACAGACAATGATAGCAAGTGTCTAGCGTTAGTGGAGAAATAGAGAGAGAGAGCCGCTAACAACTATGAAATTAAAAACTGCTGCATTATTAATTATTTTGGTGTAAACTACTCATCATAATACCATCTTTGTTTAAAGTCCTTCATTAAGTGAAAGATTGACTTGTTTATTTTTCATTAGGGGTGGCACTTTACTAGTTACTCGGCGTTAATTTACCAGGTAAAGTACCGAAGTTAGTTACTTCATTACTAGTAATGAGTAACTACTGTCCCTACTTAGTTACTAGTGACGAGTAACGAATTTTTCGTTACTTTCTGGTGGAGTAACTAAGTAACGAAATGAGTTACTCGTTGCTGGTTACAAGTAAAGTAAAGGTAAAGTGCCACTTCTATTTTTCGTTCTTCTCTGTAGACAAAACTATTTTTGTTTACTTCTACCTTTTCTTACCTTCATATTACAACTGTTGAAAGATTAGCACGCCTTTTCCTTGTTTTCGGCGTTCCTTAAAGCTCACAAGGTCTTTTTTGTCGCTAAGAGCATTTTGGAATGACAGTAATCTTTCAGTAAGTTTAAGATTTCAAAATGTTCTCTTCTTCTTAACCATTGTATTAAACATTTTGCTTCCAAAAAAGCCCGGTGTGAACCGTTTCTATGAAACTATTCCCAAATGCAGCAGACATTCATCATAGCAGAAGTTGTTTACCGTTCTTGTCAAAGTAGCGCTAAAAATTGACTCTAAATGAGTCTCATTCAACTCCACTAGAGGAATGGTTTGTATGATCCTCACTTAGCACCTCCGTTAAATTTAATTTGAATATTTTTTTTGCTAAATCAATAGCAAAATCTCGTCCTCTGTACATATTTTCTTCATTATTCTTTTCAATATTATCGAACCATCTTTTGGGAATAAATGACGTACCATGCAAAGAGCCAATTATATCACCAGTCATAGCAGCAACCGTGTCCGTATCACCACCCATCATTACAGAGCGTATTATGCATCCTTCAGGATCCTTATAGGAATTCACCAAGCACCATAGAACACAAGGAATAGCTTCAATAGCACGTATTTGAAATGTTGATCCAAATTTTTTTACTATATCACTGTCGTTCAAAACAAGCTCATCATCCTTTTTGTTAGATTGTTCTTTGTACAATGATAATACAAGTTCAATTTGACTTTTCATAGCGTTTGTTCTAGCCGATGACGACAATTCATTTAGAAATTCTTCAGGATTTATTCACATTTTAACGCATAAATGATAGCTTTTGCTTGTATGAATGCCCCATCAATACCTTCTGGATGTACATGAGATGATATAATAGCTAACCTAACAGCTTCATACAATTGTTCATCATTAGCAGTTCTATAGGCCAAAGCAATTGGTGCTATTCTCATAGCGCCACCATTAGCAAACGAACCATCTTTAAATGCAATACGTCCACATTCAGTATAAGGTATTTTACCATCTTGTACACATTTCATTGCATTAATTGCACTATCAGGATATCCTCTTATAACACCAGTTGACCAATATTCGGGATATGTACGAGCAGCATGTCGGGGCACAAGGCCTGAATTATGAACTAAACTAAATGATAATGCTAACATGCTGTTTGTGTCATCCGTATACATATTTATTCTTTCCGGTAAATCATATAATCCCATATGCTGACCACTGACAAAATCTTTTAAAATACCGTATTTCTGTTGAATGGACAGCGAATCGTAACCTTCAACAGGTGCTCCCAATATATCTCCAATCATATGACATAACAGACAACTTATAAAACGATCTTCTAAGTTGTATAAGTTCGAATCTAATTAATGAAGAAAAAAAGAGCTAACAATCTTTAAAATCGGATATCTAACTGCACTCAAAGGTGGTCCCATGAAAGAATATTCTCAAGTATCTGATCCTTTTTTCATAATTCTGAACACCTGGTCGGATTTCCAGAGTCCGACCCAAGAGCAAGAGCTGCTAGCGATCACGCATTCATTCTTTAATATCACTGATAACATATGATCGGGTGCGAATTATGAAAGAAGATGAGCAGATACTTAAAAATGTCATATCATCAGCTCGTGTTATTTCATCATATTCTGAAAGATCAATTCATAGCTCGTTGCTACTAGAGAGAAACTTCTACGAAAACAGGATAGGGCGAGACGAGCCCTATTGTTGATCACTACATTGTATCTGTCAGTATCTTAGTTTTTGAGCGTTCACTTCGTTCATTGTGTATAGTAACTCGTTTCTTCTATTACCTTGTTTCTGTGGAGTTGTGGTAATAACTGAAATCTCTCCAGTTTCTGGTACTGGAACCTGACTGTCATCATTTTGTAACATTTGTCTGTGGTCAGACGTATTAAACGCTGTATGGATAACTATTGTTGCTGCGCTACTTTCTCCCGTTATCTTCGGGCAACTTCTTGCTCGCGATCGTTAATTGTTACTAGAATCAAACAGAAAAGTGCCATTGGAATTAGGTGAGAGGGGCGCTTGCCTGACTCTTTGCACTCACAGTATTTTTCTTCCTAAATTTTTTTAAAATACATCATTCAGTGCAACTTAACAAGTCAAACTTGCATATATTTGGTTCTTATTTAATACAAATGCTTTTGAAATAAAAAACAAATACCTTTAACAAATATGTAATCAGAAGAGGAGCTGTCTGAGATCACTAAAGTCTTCACTGATTATGCTGTTCGGCAGACTATATTGAGAGCATGCATTATTCACGTTCACCGCGAATTCATTTTTTATATGTTTTCTAAATAACGGATGGGTGGGGTTAGACATGGGTAAAGGAAATATGGAAACGGATAAAGTACGTTACTAGTAGTGGTTAGTAATTGTATTGGGAGGTGCGTGTTAGATAGGTAGTAGATGATATGATGCTAATGAGGACGTATATACGATCCAAAAGCACATATATGTAACTATATGAGTTGTCAGTGACGTCACACATTCAGTCATTTCTAATTTTTCATTCATACAACATAAATAAGAGAGACACCTGGTGTCAATCACTATTAAAATCTTTTCTAATGGCTCACACTCAAATCATATACCCTCCTTCTGCCCACGCGTATAGTGACAGATATATAAACAAAAGTGTCACTAGAAACAACGCATTTTAATTAAACAATGAAATACACTCAATCTACAACTTGATCTACTCACCTCTTTCTGTTTTTGTGTTTCTGAGTCCATGACTCTTTTCATATATTCTCCTACCTATGCACTCTACTCTTACACATCCAGCAGCCTCCACTCTTTATTAGTTAACCTCGTTCCCTATGCCGCGTGTGCCTATATACTCGAGTTTCCAAGTTCGGTGATTCCTTGATGATTCAGCCGTCTCACCTGTTTCTACCACCCATATAACTGTATATCTTCTACTATCTATGAATATATTAATTGTTTATGCGTAGAGGAAAGAAAAAAAGAAGAAAAAGACAAGCATTCACAAGTCAAACTTCCGGTAATAATTCTTTCAAGAATCAGATTTCCGCCGCTTTCTTTCTAGAATCCTAAAAAATAATTTTGTATTTGTTTCGGTTATGTTTTTCTCCAGTTTCTTGACAGAAATATCCTGCAGGCAGTTTCTTTACAAGAATCATGTAATGGGAAATCGTCTGTTTCTGGGAAAAAAATTTTAAATCTTTCGATAGTTGTCGTTTGTTTGTTCGCCCAGATCACAACTTTTTATATAAAGTGTTTACTTTTCACTTACACACGATGAGGTTAACAAAAAAATATATATAAGCTTTGCGACATCCAGGTTAATAATTTCAAAATAATTAGTTTTTTCACAACTATCACAATTAAGTTAAGAAAAAAGGAAGCACCAAAGTATCATAATCACGATAGTGAAAAAAATTCTACCAAACTGTTGAATCAAGATCACAAAACGATATTTACACTAGAAAGCGTAATGTCTAACTTAGCGGCAATGGCTTTTCTAAAATGGCGTTCTTTAAATTATTAGCCGTTAACAAATTTAATACTAGTGAAAATAGTACAGAAAGAACTAACTAGTTAAAATTGTAAATTTAAGACTAGGGAACGATAATCACACAAATGCTTTTCTGATCCTGCGAACAATATTCCAACTTAAGAGGGAAAGACGCATAGACTAGAAGTGAAAAGAGAGAAAAAATAATATAAATAACAATAAATATAATAATATAATGATAAATTAAAAATAAAAGATCATAAATAAATAATATGATCTTACCATAAACCTAATAATAACATGTTTACTTGATTTTCTCGTAATGGAGGTGGTATTTTGACGATAGAACCCATTATCGGCTAGGTATGTTTGTGTGACCATTTTACAATTGGTGTACCATCGATGTCTAGCATCAACGTAATAGGAAATGTATCAATTGTTGTTGTTTGAAAGTGATGGATTCGGTTTGCATAAACAGTTCCTGATAGAATATCACATGGTAATAACTGATTAGCAAAACGTGGATAATTAATGATCAAATTTTTGTTACGACGAATTGTTTGCTTCAAATGATTATTATTTTCATCCAGTGTGACACATTCAACAACATTACTAGCATCACGTGATTTACCATTTTGTTTACAGAATAATGAGCATTGATTATCGTCGTTTATTGATCTTAAACATATTGAGCAACAAGTTATCTCTTTGAAGGATGATTCTTGTTCTAGTAATTCTGTCATTTTCGAATGTGTTTTTAATAATTTGTTGTTTGGAGGTAATGCCGTTCGAATCAATTTTAGTAGTTTATTTACATTGTCTTTCTCTAATTTAATATGATCAACAATTTTAGAATTTCTGTATGATACTGTTTGAACGACACGTGTGCATTTGGATACAACGGTTCGTCGTATTCATCATTAATACACAGATCTAGAATACCAGACGATGATGACATAAATCGACCTTTGCTTTCGGAACAGAACTAGTTATAGATAAACATCTTTCTACTCTCGTGAAAGACAACTTCTGTGAAATTTCTATCACTCCCTAGTGAGGAGAGGACAACTTCCTTTACCTGTATCCAAATCAAGTTCTAATACACCTAACACTTCCGTGATTGTCTAGTCTTCACTAAACATTTCTGTACTTGACTGAGGCGATTCGTTGAATTGGTCCTAAAAACGATGAAGTCATGAGCAAATTAAAAGAAGAAAATTGTTCAAGACTTGCGTTTTGAACAGTTTGCGTTTCTTCTACGAATATTAAACTTGATATATTGACTGGCTCTTTTTATTTTCGACAAAAACGTTGAACTCTTAACGCGTTTCGTGTTGGTTCTGAAGAAAGTATGTCATTTTTAAAAACCAACACTACAAGTGAAGAAATGCGTACATTGTTCTACCGAAAAACCGTTAAATCAGCTGCGAAAGAACAGCGTCCGCTGTTGACTCTTGATCCATAGCTCAATAATAACAATGCAAATAGAAAAAGTATGAAAAGAGAACGGAGTTTGGACTGAATGAAGACCGGAGTGCGAATTATTAAATTTTTACGCTGTTTAGAGAACGAGACTGATAACAGAACAGTATTGAAAGATACTTTTTCACTGTATGTGTACAGTTCTGGAGTATAATTTTTCATACGCACGCTACTTCATGTTTTACATTCATATTTTCATAATTCAATCATTTTAAGATGTGGTATGAAGCTGCTCACATAGTTTTGGTGTAACAAAACTTTTGTTGGTGCAGATTCTTTTGCAAAGAATACGTGTGTAAACAAACATACAGCTGAACTTGCAATTACTTTTGGGTAGCATGTAATTTCAAAAGATCGTAGGCCTTTAGGACCAAAAAAATCTAGTCTTGCTCTACTTTTTGGAAATATCATATATATTTGCATTTTTTTGCATGTAATGCAAGATGTATATAGATCATAATTCACTATTGGAACATATGACCGCTCTCTTTTCAGTCTTTTGAATTCAGAACTCTGAACCGTTTTCCTTTCAGCACTAACTTCATTCCGGAAAAAATCCCTGTCCAATAACACTGTTCTAAAGTGAAACAAGAATCAGCCCCTATGATTATTGAAATTTGACTGAAAAACAAGATGGCGATCAGATAGAAGGCGTTGTCCTGCCTTGAAAATTTAGCCAAGATTCATATAGCAAAAAATATGAAAATTTTTGTTAAATCTGATTCTTGAAAGAATTAAAGAAAATTTTCTGTTTCTGGACAGAACAACGCTGAAATCTGATTCTTGAAAGAACTTGCATCTGAACGTCGATTAGTGTTGTAACGAACTTGGTTTTTTTCAACATAACAAAAACACGGACGTGACACGTAGTGTGTTTCTTTCTCATTGACTATTTACTCAGTTAACAATAGTTCTATTAGAATACATCAGTGTTGAAAAAAAACATAACAGAGAAGGGTGCGTCATCACAATCACAAAATGTAAAGTTCAAAAAGACATGATGCAGCCAACCACAGAATTATAGAACTTGAAAATCATACCACCCAAGCGAATGCGTAATTTTGAATTATCTCTATCGCAGCATCTACACAAAGAATTCAGCATCAAGCTACCGAGAAGAGCAACCTTACATGTTAGTAGACTATAAACAGCAACGAAAGCAGCTAAACTTTACAATGTAAAGCTCAACTATTTTATAGAGATTCGAAACTTCTCACTACAAAGGGTAGATTATGACAAAATGATTAGAATTCCGAGCTTCAATATTCTGAACTTTACATAGCCTGAGAGATATTGGACCAAACTTAATGAAACTCGGCGCTTTAGACACACGGAGAAATTTTCTGAATAAAACCGCGATTAACCGTGGTATAAAAGCTCTCGGTCTATAAACACCGCGGGAGTCAGACCGTTTATTAGGTTTTTACACATCGGCCGAAGTCGCGGTTTTTCATATCGCGATTTCGAGCAATTTTTTTACAAAAACGATTTTCTTGATGTTATCGCCGTTATGTGTGGACGGAAGGACGGCAAATTTCCGTCCTTCTCTCTTTCTTCATTCCACATTTGTTTCTATAGCTCTGACCTCGGTTGCCCTTGTTCTTACCACTACATCCATACGCCGTGGTTGTTGCTTCTATTGCACTGCGATAATCCTGTAAGGCAGTTAGTCGACCTGAAGCCACTCATCTTTCATATGCGTTGTATAACATTCGAACTCCTTACTCTTGATTTGCTTGTCCAACATGTTTCCATTGAGCTATATCGGATTCTTTATATAATGATCAAAACTGATGTTATTTCTTACCGATCTAAGTGTTTTAAGTAAGAAACAGATGTGGAAGATGACCAGAGATGCCAGGTCCAAATCAAGAAAATCGGAAAGATCTCAGAAAAAGAAGTTCAAAATCAGAAAATCAATAGACCTTTCAGAAAAAAGAGCAAAAATGAGGCAGAAAACAGTTCCCAAAATCAGAAGATCTGGGATCTCTGGCGATTACTATCCTGGCGACACACCTGATACGACATCTTCCTGCCGACAAAAAACAGATAAAAATGCGGTTCCGATATCGCGGTTTGCTCATACAAACCGCCTTGTCCAGTCAGGTGAAGAACGCGATATCGTCGAACCGCAGTCTTATTGACGGAAACCTCGGTCTCGAAATCATTGAAAAGCGTGGTGAAGATAAACCGACGTTTAAATCGCAAACATCATGGTTTAAGAAACCCGTACGCGGGACGGTATTCGAAGAAATCGCCGTTTGTCCTTACCACAGTGACTCAAACCGCGATTAACCGCGTTTTTCGGAATGACACAGTTTTGTAGAAAGAATCCGCGGTTAACCGCAGTTTTAATCCGTGCTGAGTTTTGAAATATACTCAACAGCTTCGTTTACTTAGTATTTATAGAACTTTGCATAATTTTGGCAGCTTATTACGTTTTATTAATTAATTAGAATATTTATAAAATACCGAGGTTTTTCAGAAACCCTTATCAACCTTTAATTTTAAATTAATTTTTTAATGATGCCATTGAATAGAACTTGTAAAACTGAATCATTCAGATCGATTTCTATCCTTCCAAAAAATGTTTTGCATTGCTTGATCAGTATTTAACTTCGTCTACCCTCCTGTTACCGGGTCATAATGATCTGAGCATACCTATATGAGTGAATTGCAAGCCATTTGTACTGTTTGCACGGAAAAAATGGTCTCGTATGGTTCTCCTGCAGTTGTTAATCAAACTTGACGATTTCTATAGGGTATATTATCCATACCCATGGCTAGTTCGTTCACTAAGATTGGCCTAACCACTGCTAGATATTTCGAGATTTTTAAAAAATAATGTCAGTTTTTCATCAAAATTTCAAGTGGCCACGTCGATCAGTGATAACTGAAATCGACATGAGTCTTTTGAAGAAGCATCTTTGCAAATTATTCTTTCACCAGTTCGTAGCCCACAACTTGGGCTTCAAAACTGTGTAATTTGATAAAATGAGTTCTCTTTTCTA
>CAJNOQ010007360.1:0-12401 GCA_905250885.1 Didymodactylos carnosus
CTGAGAGGCTCATTCATTATGATGCACTCGATAGAAACTTCCATAGTTCTACAGTCAATAATCGTCATACGGAATCTCAGTCATACACATCAATTCCATTTTAGATGAGCATTAATTTGGTATATAACACATTTTTATATCATCTGTAGTTTCAGCTCTGCCCCCCCTGGAAAAATATTATTTCCAACCGTGTATGTGGTGAAATTTTCAGACTTGTGCAATTCCTTCGAATCATACCATCAAACATAACCTGGCCTTGGAAAAACCCATTAGTTTTCTCTTTCTCTGTTGAACTCTCAACACATAAGAGTTAATGGAAGATTCTATGAAAAATTGCAAAAAGATTGAGCAATTCTTACCTTTTCTCTCATACAAAATGCTTCAATGGTAAATCCTTGAAACATGCAAAAAAATTTTGTATATAAGCAGCAACAAAACTTTTAATAGTTCACTTTTCATTATTATACTTACAATACTGAAATTTACACACATTAATTCAACAAAAAAGCATTTATAAATATATATATATATATACTCACAATGGCAAATGTTTGGAACACATTTCAACATGAACATGCTGGTCAAGGTTTATCTCAAACAGAAATGTCCACAATGTACCACGATGATAGTAGTGCAACAACAGTGGATATTGGTGGTGGAATGAGTGGAGCTGAAGCAGATATCTCTGGTATAAGCAACGGAATGGCTGAAGCAACACTCAGTGATACTGCAGAGGTATCAACGCCATCAACAAATCCTTGGAATACATTTCAACATGAACATGCGGACGAAGGTCTATCCAAGTCAGAACTGTGTGATATATATCAGCAGCAAAAATCAGCACAACCCGACAATGCTCAGCCTCCGTCATCTGAACCTGTGTCAACAGAAACGGCAAGTTCCGAAACGTCGACAACGCAAAGTGCTGTCCAAAGCGGTGAAGAGCCAACACTATCGAACAAATGGAATGAATTTGAGCACGAACATGTCGACGAAGGTTTATCACAATCTGAAATGTCCGAACTGTATCAGAAGCAAAATTCGACAAAGCAAGACGTTTCTCACACTACCAGCGCTGGCAATTCTACAACGCAAGATCCTTCTCAAAGCGCCGAAAAGTTATCACCAGAGAACGAGTGGAATAAATTCGAGAAAGATCATGCGGGCGAAGGTCTATCCAAGTCAGAAATGTCTGATATGTATCAGCAGGAAAAATCTACACTGCAGGACGAGTCTCAGTTACCAGAACAAAATAATAACACAGATAAAGCGGCAGAATCTGAAAACCATCAGTGGGGAATAGACTGGCAAGCGTATGAACATCTTTTTCAAGGCAGAGGCTTCACCCCTACTCAGTTATCGGAAATGTACCGATCGTTTCGATGGCCAGAGGGGTATCAACTCGAACTAACACCTGACGGTACACTTGTTGACCCAATGTCAGCCAGCAGTAAAGAAGCAATGAAGACGGGTCTTTTCGATGAAAATAATCGACTAAGAAATAATGGTGAAGTTAAGTATTCTGTGTTCAGATCAGTCTTGAAACAGATGAATATCGCCGACTCAGGGCTCGTATCATCTATGTATGATAACGTCACGGGTACGAGTCATTTGCAAGCGAAGCATCTTAAAACAAGGTGTTACCGAGATGGCGTCACGGAATCTGGCGGACGCGACGCTGATCACATATTGGAACCGCAAAATTTGGTACCCTTCTTGAATCGGACGGCTTTGAGCCACAAGGATTTTCACAAACTACGTCAGATTTTAAATGATAGCGACTATCAGAATGTTGAATCCAGAGGTGTTGTGTACAATCGTGACACAAAAAATAAAGCAAATCGTGGAATACAATCGAATAGACCCGAGTTAAACCAAGAAACATTCAAACAAGAGCAGATACAGCGTGACAAAGCCAGACAGTATGCTGATCAATGTCGTGAGCAAAACTATCCAGATGTTGCCAAAGTTTTCGATCAACTTGGTGATAAATGCGACCGACTGAATAACATCCATTCAATGATGAACGATGTAACAACAATTAGCCGCAGCGGTAAGAGCACAGTGGAATCGGAAAACAATCTTGTCTCTAATATTCAAGAATATGAAAAACTGTTTGGCACACTCGAGTTCAATGGTGGAAATGTTACGAGGAAGCATAATGATATATTTGCCAGAGCTCATAGTGCGCAGCAGGACGTAAACCCGTAACTAGCACAATTTTTTCACTTTGTTTTCTTCTTGTTTTTTTTGTGTAAACCACGAAAGTACTGGATGCACGTTACTCTTGTATCAGGCGCTTCTCCGAATCCGTTCCATTTCCATCTAGTTACACAAAACTTGCAATTTTAAATGATTCGCCATATTGTTAGGCCTTTCAATTTCTTTAATGTAATTATATTTAAGTTTTATAGAAAAAAAGATCATACGTAAGAAGAAGATGAAAGTCAATTAATAATTAATAAAGATAGTAAGCAATGATTCGAATGGAGGCTGTATGTCTAGCTTAATCATAAGTTTGTTTCTTTTGGTGGAAAGGAAAAAAAGTAATTATACTGAATAATATTCAAATATTCTTCTACTGAGCATTCAAGCACTACTTGTAATATGATTGATTAAAATATGATAGAAGAACAAGCGTACAAAATATCAAGCTGTCGTATTCCTAGGGGTGTTAATTTAGTGTTACTTTGGAAAATAAATGTAAATGAATCATTTATACTTAAAAAAGAAAGATAAATTTTTTATTTATATTTAAAAAATAAATATAAATAAATGAAAACATTTTATCTTTATTTTATAAAAGTAAATGATTCCTTTATATTTATTTATTTATTTTTAATCATTTACTTTTATAAAATAAAGATAAATTTTTTTTCATTTATTTATATTTATTTTTTAAATATAAATGAAAAATTTATCTTTATTTTTTAAGTATGAATGATTCATTTACATTTATTTTCAAAAGTAACACTAAATTAACACCCCTACGTATTCCAGATGGAAACTAACTAAAGATCTAATTTGTTTTTCATCGGGTGTAAAAGGTGCTAAGATGCGTGTAATTCGAATGTTAAGTGCTATTTTTTTATCTTCGTCTTATTTATACATCATTCGATACAGTTCATCGAGCTGATCAAGAATAACTAGATTTTAGCTTTTCAAACAAAAATTTTGACGGAGAAATTTTGAAATTTTGCATTAGACTATTTTAGTGTTTCTCGCAATTTCACGTTGGAAAATTATCGAGATTTTTACCAAAAATGAAAATCAACTAAAAATTTCGAAATACACATCCGTCGAGTCAGTTTTTGATCCTGATTCAAAATATTATATTTTTATTGCATAAAACTTGAGTTCTATTGAAGAAAATTGAAAATTACGCGCAGAAATCAGACTTTTTCGCCTCTGATTTAGAAAAAATGAATTTTTCCAGTAACGAAAAGGAATTTCATAAAAGGGCTTTAAACTTTTGTTACCCATGAAAAGGCGATCGAATATGGCGTCAATCAAGGTTCCATTCTTTATCAGAAAAAGTTAATTAATTTTTCTAAAACATCTTCTGATTCAACAGGGAAACCTAGATAGCAAAAACTGACATTTCATACCTCACACATAGGCTCTTAACTAATAGCGGAATGAGACAATAATCAATGACCGAACGCAATTATCAATGAATAGTAACAGTATTATTATAGTCTAACGGCCATAAGGAAAAAAGTGCTTCCTTTCGTGTTTTCCCGTCGATTTTTTGCACGCGTTTTTCCCCACCTTAAATGTATTGCAAAAGGATCGCATTTAATAATCACTCATTCAAAATATAACCTGGGATTGATAGGTTCAAAATGCACTTTGGCTACACTGCGACTAATCGCTAATGTAGTCGAAGTGCATTTCGAAAATCGACGGAATTCGTAGCAGTGATATTATTTGGCCGTTAGATCATTAGTGTCAATGCTATTCAAACGTTTACTAATTATAAAATTTTATAAATATCTTTACTTCAATTCAGAAGAAGCTTAATAGTAAACGACACTTGTAAGTGGTTGGTTCAAAGTGTTGATTTAAACTATTTATTTTAAGATAAATTTCTTGACACTTCCTGCTAAAGTCCTTATTAGTCAGTATCTCATAAAAAAATGATCATAAAAAACCCATAAAAATGACCGTTATGATAAACCGCTTATGAGCCGTTTTCAGGTCGTTTTTTCATCGAGTGAAAAACGGCTAGTTAAAGAGATCTTTTTTTCGTCTTTTTTACGCTTTCAGTGCTCTTTAAACAGGCCGTAAGATGACAGATAACTTTAAATTCCTCACCAATTGGCCATTAATGACTCATATTTTTCTACCTGGGTAGCACCAACACTAAACAATACTCCATTGTTTCTTACTCGTGCAGAAACAATGTGATTAAAACAAAATATACTGTTCAAGATTAATGGCAAAGACCAACTGCATCTGGCAAACTGCTCCATCCTCTAGCTATTCTTTATTATGTGTGGACAATAGATTGTTTTTAAATCCGATATGTTATACAGTGTGTGACAAAATTGATCATACACCCCTCATATAAGCTTATGATTAATATTTCTTCAGAGCTGAACCATCTGCAAGGCTTGGAGTTTCGGGTTACATGAATTTCAGCTCACGAATTTTTTGTCCCGGACTTTCGGACAAAGAACGAAATCAAAATTTCAATTTCAGGGGTCAAATAAGATCGAAAAGACAAGAAAGGGAAAAGCTAATTAATTTTTGTTTAAATTTTTACGTGTAGACAACTAGGAGAAGATATGAGATTATCGTTCGTCGCTCAAATTAACAGATGAAATCTTAACTATATCGTGGTTGAGGCGCTTGACAGGATTTTTATTGGCGGGTTAATTTTTTTTACCTTCTAGAGAGAATTTCTTTTTTGTGTTCTGCTATTATACGTCTCCGTGAGAATTTATTTTCTGTCCGTTATATATAGAAATATAGTCGATCCAAACTGTATATGATCGATTAGACGGATGCGTGGATGATAGAAGAAGATACAGACTAGCTATGTTGTTGTCATTTTAATTTTAAATGAGATATAAAAAAGCAGTGCATGTTTAAACACTCTGGTAATAAGTTCCTTAAAATATTCTATTTTACGCAGTACCATAGCACATGAAAGGACACTTCTTTTTTAATTAAAATTTCATTCTAGGTACACAGTGGGCATTTTTGGCTAGAGCAGGCGGACATGTGCTTTTAAACAACAGGAAAAATTTGAAGAGCGACGAAAAACATGTTTTCATAGGTTTTCGATGATTAGTTCTAATTAATAGTTTTTATATTCCTAAAGCAAACTTTCTGAATCAGTGTTCAATTTTCTACAAACTCGTATTAATTTTAACCATCACTAACATATTTTGAGTCATAAATAAATAAATTTTCTCGATGCACTATCTTCCTCATGCAAAATGATGCTTTTTATCAAGACTAGGTTTCATAATACGCCTTTTTTTCTATTAAGACATCACTGAGAAATTTTCAAAAGTAGAGCGATCGATAGAGTTTTCTAGGGGCTAGATTCTGATCGATTTGATTTTAAAATAACTTTTTTCTTCAGACTACAGTAAGGAAATAAAGAAAAACAGCTCTGTACAAGAGCTTTTTGGCGACGTTTGGTATTTAAATTTTTTCTCATTCAAATTCAATCACTCAATTCATATGTTTTTCTGAAGTTCAGATTTCGGTCTTTCCAACGGAAAAGCAATTAACCCTTCCGGATGTTTTGGGAGAAGCAATAGTGAAAACAAAAAGAAAAAAACGTTTGCATCACTCGTTATATGTCATACGGTGCACATATTGTGCTAAGTTGTGTATTAAACTATCTAAAATAAAAATTTTCGGTACCCGATAAAATACTTGTATATTTAGGTTTTTTTACAAGTACTATTGTTATTTTCTATAATCTTCTTCATATGGCTGTATTTTATTACAAAAAAAAATATTTTCTTGCTTGCTTTTGTCATATACCATCAACGTTTTGATGAATAAATAAAAACAAAGGATCAGAACATTAAAAAGCTGCGTGTTTTAATATACATATAGCTCTGCTCGTCTTGCACGTTTTATATCTGCTCTTGATATTTTACTTTTATTAATATTCCTTGCAGGTTTTGAATACTCCACAATTCATTAGTGATCATAGTAGGATTACATACTGCTACGGTTCTACTGACGTTCTGCAAGAATGGATGCTACCACGATGCAGGATTGTTGGAACATCCAGGATAATGGATTCTACTATAATACCTCGCATCTCACTACAATTATAGAACAACGGATCCCACTTTAACACAATATCTATAGCTCATCCCAGCACAATGGATTTCACTCTAATGCTGCATTCATAGTGCATCTCATCTCAATGGACTCTCATGAGATGCGGCATCCTAGTATAACTGATTCCAATAAATGCAGCATTCTCCTAGTATCCCGAAAATTCTGGATTCCACCTTGATGCGGCATTCTTATGGCATCCTAGAGCAATGGATTTTAGTATGATGCGGCAGGCCTTTCGCAGCATTCAAAATTTCTTTTCTTATGGCACCCCTGCGCAGCGCTGCCAAATCGAAAAAAGCTGGCAAGGGTGCGGCAGGTCCTGCGCAGGCCCCTGCCAGTTGCTTTTTTAGGATGCCGCATCCTTTTTTTTTTATAGGGTATATACAAATCGATCAATCGATTAAATACTGATTTAAATCATATCATACATCCACATTTTTATATGTTTATTCGTGCAATTCAAAACGATTATGCTTATAATTCAGCAATATCATCACATCATACAGCCAAAGGCGCAATACCACCAAGAAAAAAACTATTTGTGAATTGAAATGCACGATTACACGATTTAGAAAATCGTTATAAACAGCAAACCTTAACACTGGAAGAATATCTTGAAAAAGTGATGCGATTAATTGGTATCAAAAAATTTTGAGGAACAGCTAAAGCTTTATTTTCGACGAAACAGGAACACTAGAAAAAAAACTCTACAAATTTTTTCGACGAAACAAGAAAATTAATTAAGCTTTCGACGATACGGGAATTCACCGTATACGTATACATACATCAAAAGAAACCGATAATATATCGAAATGTTATTAAAATAAATCCGTTATGCCGCAGCAGTGCGACAGAGGAAGCGGCAAGAATTTTGAAATGCTCCCTAACAATACCTATGAGGAAATTTTGTCTCCATTTCGTATGCGAGGGACTGTGAAACTTTCGCTTGTTATTCCACACAATCTTGTAAGTAGAGAGAACAAGTTTCACTGCTGCAAGATCATGTAGTTGCAACATCGAATAAGTAGGTACGAATGGTGATTATTCATTTACCCTCACATGTGACATTTTGTACGCGCATCTACGCGTCTAATCTTGCAATCACAAAAGGTATCGTCGCATATATTCATAGGTGCAAGCTCCATGTGGACTAGCACCGGCAGCACCGAAGTGGAGAATCTAAGATAAGATTAGCCTCACCCTTACCGACAGCCCTCAGAAACGAGCCTGATAAGAAACATCTTTACAAGGTTCCAAGGCTTGAGCTTTTCTGTAACGAAAAGGTGGTTGTAAAGCAAAATTTACTCAGTTGGTCTTTAATTTGTAACAGAACAATTCGTTTAATCTTTGAACCATCAATCACTATCATCTCATTTTACCTAAAAAAAGAAAACTCTTTTCGTCTCACACATCGATTATCAGGCAGTTTCCCATTTATAATAAGTCTTGCAGCAGAATCGAAAGTTTACTCAAATCGATATTAAGAAACATTTTTTTCTAAAAAGAGTTTTCAAACAAATATTAGTTAAAAGCATACATAAAAGATAATTTTGTTTTATTATGTAAAAAAAACTATACGATAATATAAAATAAATATGTGATGAGATGATCTGCTTGGTGAATTAGTTAGATATTATTCATGTACCATGTTCGTCCTTTTGTCGTTATCGCTTTCGTTACATCTTTGGGATCTAGTTGTGCTTTATCCATGGTATCTTTTTCTTCTTTTATAATATCATTTGTTAACCATTTTAAAAATACCGGAACATTTTTCATTTCTTTAGAATCTATCTGTTGTTCACGTAAATAATCTAAACCTTGTTTCATGCGATTATCCGTACATGCATAATCAATAAATTCTTGTACTGAATTTAATTTTTCAGTGTCAACCGCTGCCAATGTTTTTACTTTTGTTACGGCATGTTCTTGTCCTTTAACTTTGAAAGTTAAAGTTCCATGTGTTGTGGCCCATTCTGTCCATACAATACCTTCACCTAAACCTGGACGATTAAAAAATAATCCCACTGGACATTGTTTTTCAACAGCATCGGTTAATTCAATTAATTTATTTTGTATCATTTTTGGCTCATTAAAATCAATATCAATTTCATATACGGGAAAATCATAAATATTATAAATTAATTTTTCATGCCAATTAATTTTTGACCATTCTTGTGGCTGTAACCAATACGATAATGAATTTGTTTCTGATTCTTCTTCTTCTTCTTCTTCTTTGTCTTTTTCTTGTTTTTGATCTTCATCTAACTCTTGAGATGGTGATAATTGTGGATAAACAATTTTAATTTTAAATATAACAAACATTTTTGGTAGACCAGTAATGGCAACATTGGATTGAATATTTCCACCACACCATTCACCGAAAACAATAATACTATTTCCTTTTTCATATTCTTCACGAATTATTGTATTTGTATTCAAAAGTTTTTCTTGTATAAATTCATTTGAAAATGGTTCAAAATATTTGGCAAAACCAGCATTATCTTTAATTGATGTAATAACATTATTACGAGATTGAAACCAATGGCCAAGTTCTTTATTAAATCCTATAGCTGAATTTGTACCATGTAATTTTACTGTTCCAATAAATTTTAGTAATGGTAATGGGTTATTTCGCTTTTCTTCTTCTTTTCCACGTACTTTCCGTACTACTTTTGATATAACATTACGAAATTGTTCCGTTTCTGGATAGGCAATCATTATTTATTTTTGTCGTTAATTAACTAAATAAAGATGAAAGTCCACGTCTATATCAAGGCAGAGAAACATGTTTATGTACAGAGAATTGCATAATTTGTACACGCGTGAATATAGATCAATTTTAAATTCGTTACTTCAAAAGTTACATGATCTCGGTTTATTTCAATTAGAGCGCATATACGCTTGTATTTTAAACTTAAAAGACAACAAGGATGGGTCTGCAGACACTAGGAAGTATCAGCAACGGCTATTGATACCACCGAGTGGTGGTAACAATGACTACTATTGACACCTAGTGGAGATGGCATCAAGGGCTATGGACACCTTTAGGATTTAACGACCGAACCAAGGCTTGCCATCGAAGAGGTATCAGGAAAAGCTACTGACACCTACAGGACGTGTCAACAAGAGCTATTGTCATCTCCATGCTTATAAGTATAATGTTGTATACGACATGCTTTATTTTTAATTTCGTCAACAAATTCAACAGCCGTTCTCTTGTCAGCTATAAAAAAGTTCTGTTCTCTAAAAAATGTGAACCGTTCTCTTTTAGATATTTTTCTGGTACTACTCATTCTCAGTATACAAAAAAGAAAATTGACGTAAAGCAACTAGGATCAAATCTGGTATTAGAAAGCTTCACAAACTAGAGAACACTGAATACATAAACAGAACTGCGGTTAGAGAAATATTTTAACATTAGCAATATTTCTTTTATAAGAAAAAAATGGCTATTTACCTGTTCAGTATATTATTCAGTTAAGAGTATTTTTCATCATCTAATTTATATAGATATTTTTTTCTCAACTTATTTCATTTTGTTTATTTCTGAATTGATCTGTTGCAATGTAATGTTTGCAAAGATATGACATGTGATTGTTCTGTCTTTGAAAAGGTTATTGCACAATTCACTGAGTACATTTGTCAGTTATGACTCTAATGAGAAGAAAAGAAAAGAAGAAAAGTAAAGTGGTTTATGTATTTATGCATGTGACAGAAACGGAAAAACGATGGATAAAACAAGAAATATTCAGACTTACTTTGAACGTCTCTTGATCTATCAAATTTTCTGTCAGAAAAAATTAATAATATTAAAAATGACGATTACATGATTCACAATATTTATCTACAATAGTCACTGTGTCGAAATAAAAAATATTTACTGTAATTACATTTTATTAAGAAAGACGCTTTCACAGAATAAAATTTATTGTGCCATTTTTTTATATCAAAAATCACAAAAATTTGATTGATTTTAATATAAAATATCTTACAATAAGTATATAATATGATCCTAGAATAGATAAGGACAGTTTTGAGGACTGAGGCACTCTAATACTTTAAATGGTGCGCAGTTTGAAAAATAATTAAATTCTGAATCTTTTGATTATAAATCGGCACTTTAAAACGTTGCTTTAGTTAGAGAAGTTTAGGTTCCAAAAGTGATTCATTTTAAGCCGATAAGTACAATAGACGTAAGATGGGTAAAACTGTAATGAATACTGACATGTTACATAAAACAGGTAAACTAAGTTTAGCAGTAAATAAGTTGCCGTCAGGGTTTCTAATGAGAATTTTAAGCAGCGCGTATATAAGCGTGGTAATTCGTAGATTGTATCGTTCTGTCTTTTCCTATTGCTTGATACAAAGCGTATTGTCAATTTAGTTCGCGTACCGTACGCTTTGAAACAAAGGCGTACGCGTAATGTTAGAAACACTGGTTGTCGTAAATAGTGACCTGCTCAATACCTTAAATAATGATTGGATGATGTATTAACCGAACGAGCTAGAAGCTCGAAAGATGGCACCAAAACACAGCATCAGGAAAACGATCTTTGGGACATTCACTAAATACGACTGGACGTACTTCAGGATTGTGAATATGCTGGAACTAATTCTAGGTTTCTAGAAGGTCTACACAGGGCTTCTAGAAAAGCTTCAGATTTCTGTGTGTTTCTAAATTGGGTTTAGGCTTAAATATTGGGTAAGCGTGGTATCCGGTATCTGAGAATCACTGAGGGACTCCAGATTTTCGGAAAACTTTTGAGTTTCTTGGTTGGTTTTTGGCCTGTAATGAGAGAAACGCCATGAGCTGGACATGGAAATGATATATTTGGCAGAGAGAGAATTCTATCGCATCTAGGTGGTTCTGAACAAGAATAAGCCCAGGACTTGTGAGTACGGACTCATATGTCGTCTGACAGTAGCGAGTTCGGTGGCTCACAGTGTTCGATTCCAAAAGTTGAGCCTAAAAAAATTTTTCATTTTCCATAGTAAAGTTGTATTTATATTAGAAAGAATTACTGCAAAACACGTCGGTAATTGTGTTCTCGTCTAGAAAAAGAAAAGAATGTGATGAAATCGTATTATCAGTCAGATCTGTATGATCTAATAGGATTGCTTGATCGATAGAATAGTGTGGAAGTGGAAAGGAATATCTGCATGTTTTCGCAGTCAAAGTTCACGGTCTAGTATTCATAATTCTGCCAATGATTATGAGCTTGGTTCAAAAAACTTTCGAAAAATATTATAATAAGCTCTTGCAATATCCCTGGCACTGCAGAAACTCTAATTTCTTAGTGCTGCCAGAGTGATTTTCTGAAGATTTATAAAAAACCAAAATCTCGAATATAATGTTTTTTGCTAATTTAAAGAAGCCACTTTGTAAGAAATATTATTGATGTTCCGAAATTTATTTCAGTTTATTTTTGCCTATTAAGCAGACAATTAGCAGAAGCAATGTTCAAGATTAGTGATAAATATGACTTTGCGTCTCATGTTAAAATACGGAGGATAAATAAAATAAACAGGAGTGTAAATAAATAAATATATTAAATTGAAATGTGCGTCTTAATATATAATTTAACTTATGTAACTGCTATTCTGTATGAGTAGGACGAAAATACCGAAGAAAAAAAAAGCATTTGTAACTGTATTCAATGGCTTAGAAATTTAAAAAGAAAATACGAAAAAGAGCTGAGGCCGAATGACCAAGTGCCAGGGATCATTTAGGTAACAAACAATTTTAATACTTGCTGGAAGAAATATTGTAGGAAGCCTGTCTATTTAAAGTAATAAGCCATGAATCATGTTTGGTTATATGCGTAAATGCAACCGCATGTTTGTTTAAGTACTATTCGTGTAGAATGTTCATTTATTCATCATCTATCTTGATGTTTTTCCGTTTGTAAGCAATCGAGAAAAGAATACGCATTATATTTGAAAGTCTCATTTGGGATAAAATTGAATCATCATTTAAGGTGAAAAATTTTAAAATAGACAATAAGATATAAACCACCTTTATCATAATGAAAATAGCTATTTTCCGTTAGAGACGTTTCGTCTTTATTCAAAAGACATTATCAATC
>CAJNOQ010007361.1:0-12395 GCA_905250885.1 Didymodactylos carnosus
TTTTGTAGTGTAGAATAGTGAATATCTCAGTAGCTACAATAGATCATAAAAAAAGGAAAACAGAAAATAAAACCCCGTTTCTTCCTTATTCAAATGTCAAACATGCATCCAATGAATTTGTGTCCTTAAAAATCGAAAAAAGTGCACGAAAGAAGCATTTTTTTTGCAGCCTGAAAGCACACTATATAATAATTTACCCACTGTTTCAAAACAGATGAATTTCTGTAGTACCACCAACAATCGATAATTTTGCCATTTCTACCTATTTCAACCGATGCCGCACCTGTTAATCGTGAATGTTCTTTCATACCATCAAATGCTGAACATCAAACTGGGATTTCCTGTCTTGGGGTTGAATCATAAATATCCAATGTACTAAATGTTGCATCAAGTTCATCCTTAATTAGGCAAATATCGTCATTTTCTAATAAACGTAATAAGGCTAAAAAAAAACTGTATTTCAAACGCTTAAAGCGTTCGGGAAACGGAAACCACATCGGAACGCTTAAAGCGTTCCGGAAGGGGTTTATCATGTCTACGAAACAGTTTACTCGTTCGGTGTGGTTTCGATTTCCTGAACGCTTTAAGCGTTTAGGGAAGGGTGTTTTATGTCCCTATAGTGCACTGTTATACCCTCTGGAATTTCTGCACTGAGTGTCGTACTATTTAATCTTCAGGAAAGTAACTTCTTAGTGACCGCTCCTATTTACAGTCGTCTATTTTTAAGTCACTACCCCCTTTTCTTAAATTTCAGTCATGAATGCATGCAGGACGATTTTTCTCCTCTCATTTCATCACTTTTCAAAAAATCACATTAAAATGCACTTGTCTGACGTTAGCGAAGGAGATAAAAAAATAAAATTGTGGGTTTACCTTTGAAATTTTTGATAGTACACTCATCATTAATAAATGTTTTCAGCCACACAAGCACATCATCGATTGTTCATTGGGGTATATTCCTTCTCGTTACACACTACAATAAAATCAAAAAGCATACAGAAGTTCAACAAATTTGTTCTAACTGCTGAATATCGCAGAAACTTACGCGAGTTAGCACGGTTAGATAAGCTGTAAACAAAGTGAATTCAGCTCTTCTGCAGACGTAACTTGCTGATTGCTCGCCTTAGAAAATAAATAATCCTGACTATTACGCTCCCGTATGTTTCATGATGACGTCAAATCCAAATCGGCTCACTTTAGAATGAGAGCAAACGATGAAGATATTTTTTACAGAAACGGAAGAATAACAGTGAGGCGCTGTTGTCAGGTTTAGTATTAAGTAAGGTTGAGAGTACCTCCACAGAATTGTTACACCCTATTAACACCAAATGCCTACAGTATGAGATGTAATTATTTTGTAGAAGTGCCGTGGAGAGTACTAGAAAGTTATTTGCATTGTTTTGAACTTCAAAGAATCTGAAACGCTAAGAAAGCAACGAAAGATCATTTTTATTTCGTGATCTCCCCGACAATAAGAAAAAAGGCGTCTTTCTATCAGATATTCGCCGAGTCTCTTGGCATGAACAACACCTCCTTCAAGTAATTAACTAAGTAGGAAAATAACATTACACGACTCTTGATCTGCCAATAATAAGATAAAATATTAAGAGATTTACTTCTAAATTATTACCCGTAGATGAAACAAATTATTAATAAGATAAAAGTTTAACAAACACAACTGACTGGAAAACTAGCTGGTATTATTCATTTGATCAATGAGAAAATAACACGTATTCTCATTCTGAACAGTTGAAAAAACCTGTGGTTGAACTTCACTGCAACTCATAGCTTGAATAATTCAATTTTTTGTCTCCTCATCATTTCTTAAAAGACGTTTTTTCGTATTTCAATAAACCCCGTTCATTTAAGAGAATTGCCGTAAGGTTTTTTAAACGCCAAATGCCCCTTTGGGTTCATTAAAAAATCGAAAGGGTTTATTAGAAAACCAATGGATTTTTTATCCAAAGTGTAACACCCTGACAGTTTATTAACCCAACTCCGATATCTTCTTGGGAAGAAAAATGCTTTGCTATAATTCGGAAGGGTATATTAAGAAACCCTACCGCTGATAAACCGTTAAGCGCTCAGGAAAACTGTCAATAAACTTTTTTCCATTCTGAGAGAAAAATCCGTAACGGTTAGAGTTATTTCTACATCGTATTTCTTTCGATCTTAGTCGAGTAACAGTACTTCTTGTGCACTTAAGTACAAGGAGAACAAGGTGGTATTATACTTCCAGAAGCATCTATATGAGTTTCACTACGTCGATATTGCCAGTGAACTCGCTCGATTCGTGTTCAAAGAACCGTTAGACGTTGCTGTTCGCGTGACAGGTAGCAGACTTCCATCGTTCTTGGAAATGCTCAAGCGGAGTGGGGTCCTGTTGATTGATTACTCAAAACACACAGCGAAAATAAGGTGAGTTAGGACCCGTTAGCGGACTGAAGAAGAACAAAAGACTTTCTTTACTTAGAAATATATAATGCTCAACAACAGAAACAATCACAACAAGTAACAGAAAGACAAAACACATAAAGAACAGTCGCAACAGAAGAAATAAGGACCATTGCAGAAGTAGATATCGGAGCAACTGAAATTCAACATTCTCGAAAATCTAAAAAAATGAGATATGCGAAAATTTCGCCAAATATTAAGAAAAGCTGAATGCATATAATAACTTGATCAGCACCATCGCTACACCGCTTTGTACAGATGGAACTAGAACTGGTCGTCAAAAAAATAGACCGATTTCATTTATGTCGCGTTGTGCATAATTTTGTGAAATCAAAAGCTATAAGCTACAAAGTATAATTCACAGAAAGAAATTCGTCGTAATATCTTTTAAATAGCAGAGCGTTTCAGTTCAATTTTGTTTCAAGAAAACCCACAAACGTTCCTATCTGTGGCACAATAGTATTACTTAAAGAGTATGATACATTTCTAACGAGGATCATAGAAAGCGGAATTGAATTTTTCATATGAAAACTAGGTGCAAAATATTCGCACTCTTTCAGAGAACACTAATGAATAGGTAACTTTTAGAATATTTAAAAACTGCTATCAGCAAACTTCTATCGTTAGGCCTTTTAATTTAGTATTTTGAAAAGATGGCGCGTAAAGATGGCGATAAAAGCGCTTGTAACTACGTACAACTATTTTATTCGTTTAGTAAGCTAACCAATAGGAATTCCAGATGGCGGACATGCCTAAAATTCTACGCTCAGCGCTTCTTTTTCTCAAAAATAATGCGAAAAAGTGGAATTTCGTGCATAATCATTGAAAAGAAGCCCTAATAACAATATTCCGGTCAAGTGTGACAGAGATAGGCTTGAACACAAATGATCTAACGGCCATGCATTCTTCGACGTTCGGTCAAACTTATAAGCGGTAGCTTCATTAAAAGTGAGACATAGCTAAAAGAACGTCTAAATACAAGATAAGTTTACGATAGTTGATTCAGTAAGAATTATGCTAGTGTATATTGAAGAAAGACCTTCGTAAAGGCCGTAGCTAGGTTATTGCTTTTCATATAAAAAATCTGTCATACATGGTTGGTTTTTTTTATTTATCCACCATCCGTTCATTATCAACTGCATTTTAATACAGCAAAGTAGAATGGTATAACGTGGATATCGCTTGGATTGGCAGATATAACTCGCAGTCATCTAGCGATGGAAATAGTAATGCACTCTCTTTTGAGTGAAACTTTTCAGACTCATAAATTAGACAGGAACCCTAACCAGTTGTTTCCGATATAGTTTGATTTTATTGATGCTGCCGATTAAAAGTTATAACTAAACGTCCGATCCATGACTCATTCCGAACCATGACCGTTAGATCAAACCGACAAATGTGAATTTGGCGCCAAAGCGTCGTAATGAATTCTCGTTTAGTTGCTCTGATGCATTGTTTTATGATATTCTGCTCCCGCGTACTCATTATGAGTTAAACAACGCGCCTTTTTTGCATCACGTTCCAGAAGAACAAACCGGGTAAAACATTGTGCAATAACTAACAAAGGCCTTAACGTTCTTTTGAGAGTGTCGTATGAAAGATGGTTTCTCATATATTTTTTATCGTAGGGTTTTATCTGCCATATTTAGCCTGTTTTCTTCGTAGCTGAGGACGTACACGAGTTCTGTATACTTTATTGTAAAAAGCAAGTCGAGGCGTACTAATGCCACAGTGATCAACTGTTGTAAATTCAGCGTTTACAGCTCTCTCATAATGCTTGAAATTTGTTATTCAGATTCATGGTATCTTCTGAAAATTTTATTGTATCGAAGAAAAATTACAATTACAGTTCTCATTAAACAAAAAAATTACTTTCTGGTAAAATGGACTGCGGCGTTCGATATGATTTTATGAAATTGGTTAAAATATTTCGCATTTGACCTTTAATCTTCCCAGTTCAGAGTAACCTAGAAACCACGAAAGCATTTCCCAGACTCTGCTCTTTAGAAAATGAATTTTACAGTCACAAGGGAATCTTCCCAACTGTTCAATCGCTTTTTCCTTAAAACACACACGATTGCGGATAGTGTTTGATGCTGATCACGAATCTGAAATCCGTTTCAGCTGCTAGATCTTTCTGGGGTGGGGATCTGGAATCCGGATGTCCACAGAAACTTCCAGCTGAACATATTTTGGCATGGCCAGACTGTAGAGTACGTTGAATTCCCTATGTGGGAAATGTTCATAACTAACGAACAAGTATTCGCAAAGATAGAAAAACTTTAGGGTTCAAAAGTCTGAAATATTTTGGTTCCCTACTCGATTACAAATAAAACTTGTAATTCCTTGTAATCAAGCGTCACCATAAATCTCTATGTACAATAAAAAGGTATTTTAATGCATGTCATTGCTAAAAGATGAAAAATTTTATCTACCACCAAACTCGCCAAATAATAAATGAGCACCAAATTTAACACGAATAAACACCAATTTCATCGCCTTTCTGCGTCATATTCCCAAAGAAAAAACCGAGTAAAACATCCTGCAATAAAGCCAATAATTTGTTTACTGCAGTTTTTCAAAAGTATAAAGTTCAGAAAGGAAGAACTATAAACAAGTGCTTCCAAAAATGTAGAGTAAACGATAAATATTCACTCGGTGTCTTCGAAAGTTTGAGAACTTTTCTAGACTTCTGCACAAACGCTTTTTACTTTTTGTTATTAATCTTTAACTTCTATGGAAAATCTTTTACAATAAACGTAAAGCAGGACTTTTGCTTATTTTCTCAATCGAGTAGATTCCCATTTTCTTCTCCGCTGCGCTACGATCTTTTTCAGCCTCACTAACGTTAGACCTTTGTGAGGAAAGTCGAACTAACCTTTGAGTGGAATATTTCTGCGAAAGACGATAAAACGCAAGAGAAGGGACGTGGATTAAAAATAAACAACGAGAAAATAAAAAATGATTTTATTAAGTTTATAAATTAATTCTCATTTTTGATTTTGAAAGGGTTGATATCCTAATAGTTGAGGATTTTATATGTATTAAGTCGCGCGCGCTAATGTGATTTCTATGAAATCCTCATAATTTCTACAGTAGTGGAAGTTTTCTATTACATTCTTATCGCGATCTTGACCTGAAGAAAGACGAAATTTTATTTCCTGTTCAAAATCTTACTTCTTGTGCAAAATTTCAGTTTGAGCCAAAAAACAGGAAAAAGTACAAATTTCAGGGTAAGAAAGTTCTCTTTCCGAAAGAGCTTCTCTCGAGGCAGTGGGACACTAATTCCATCGTGTTTTACCCGGCTGTCTCTTCGGGAACATGATGCAATTCATTTCACCGTGAAATCAGGTCAATCTCTGGCACAGATTGACCTCAAAGTAACCACACAGCAATTTTATTCACATTTCTCAACTCTCTTTAACCCTTGTACTACCTACCATCCAGGGTCTATTTAGACCCTGTTCTCAAAAAACAAGAATATGAGGTGAAATTTGTTTTTTTGCATGGATGAAATACATTGTTTGAATGCATTCTATTTGTTGTGTCTAAAATAGGCTTTGGAGTACAAGGGTTAAACTGCTGTGTACTCTCAGTTATCATTCAACTTATTCGAATTTTCGTAGTGCTTTTATATATGTGCATGTGAAGAATTTTTTTCTACTTTCACATGTCCTGCCGCACAATAGAGCCGCATCAAATAAGGAATATCTCTATCTTTTCACATCTTAGCAAATGTTAGCAAATATGTATCTATATAGACATATTTGCTAACATTTGCCAAGATGTGAAAAGATAGAGATATTAGAGCTCTACCGTTTAGTGTATCTTTATCTGTTTCTTGATGTCGCATACAGATTATGCTTTCGTTTCTGTTTTGTGTATACATCCTTATATACTAAAAAGGAACGTTGTCGTATTTGATACACATTTTGTTTTCATTCGAATATCACGCACACATAGACAATGTGCTCAATAAGAACGGACTTTTTCATTGACTTCTTTTAATGATTCTCTTTACTTCATAACGAGTTCTGCAAAAAGTTCTATACTTTTTTTACATAGCAAAATATTCTGGATCTGATCGTGAAAAAGTTATTTAGCTCTTAATTAAAAATTTGATCAAGATTTAATTAATTCAAAAATTAATTTCCCCGAGCGCAATGCTTAACTCTTTATCTGGAATATTAGTTGCAACAACAAGTTTTCGTATAACTTTTATAGACCTATATTTGTTTGTACTGAAAGAGAAAAGTGTTTGTCTCTTCTCACATGGTTTGTCACATTATAAGATCATATTTAATATCACTAATAGTCAAGACTTCTATACTAGAGGCGAACTGAATCAATCAGTAGCGATAGTTAAAAACATTTCTATATCTTGCACATATGTATGTGTTTCTTTTCCTTAATTTTAGTCTTATTTTTTCTTCGTGGAGTCATTAGCCGGAATTAAAACACGAAAAATTAATCAAGTTATTTATATCGGCTATAGTCATAATAGCTACCATCAGCAAAAAACAGAGTTTTTTAGAGTTTGATGCTATCAAATAGGTCAGATTTTGTGAGACAACTCCAGTCTAGAGAAGAGTTGAAGCTTATATTCAGCCACTAAGGATTTTCGCCGATTTTTTACCTCCCTCTCCCGATAGCCAGCACAGCCATTATATGACCTTTACCATAGCAACCAATGTCGTTCTGTTTTGTCGAGGGCACCTCATGTGAACAATTATCTCGGCAACAAATACATACTGATTCGGATTACCGTAACAATCCTTGTTCCATATTTCTTTTTAGGTTTCGAGACACTTCCTCAATGTTGTAGATGATACATTGCTTGTATATTTCTATATTCTATATAAATAGTAATCACCTACAATAACATTACTACATTTTGCGGAGTTTCACATTTTAGCCCCAGTATGGTATTGCCCTGCAAAAGTTTTTTTTATAAAGAATTGAAAATAGCAACAGTCCGAGCACACTCCACTGGAAACAGCCTTATATGACAATCTCAGGAGAAGATTTAGTATTATTCACGAAAGACATTTATTTATGTGCTTTAAACAAATGCAGGCAACTACTTATATCTTTTGAATAGTTTACTTGAACCAATGAAGTCTGTACATTGACTGATGTGCGCTGTCCTGATGAAAAGATAAATATTAATGTGTTTCGAACGAAAAAACGACCAGTCAATTCGAGCGATTGATCTTTTTAAGACGAAAATAACACCAAGCCTCGTAAAAATCAAAAAGCAGGAGTGCACTCCTGCTTTTTGATTTTTACGAGGCTTGGTGTTATTTTCCTACTCCATGGAGTAGGATTTTGAAGTCCGTTATGGTAGAATTTATATCAAAAAGTCAGTAAAGCAGCTTTTAGCTTTTAAGAGAAGCTTCGCCACAGTACCGGCCAACCGGCCAAGCTGTCCGGGGGAATATTGTATTTTATTTTTATTTATGTCTCATTCGAAGAAAAACCGTGAATTTTGACAACGTTTCGTACTTCCCGATTATCTGAAAAACTACCAGACTCCTATGATTCATTCATGGCTCATTTGAAAGAGAAATGTTTACTCTATAAGATCATATATTTAGATATAATAATATGTCTAACTATCTGAGACTAAATAATAGAAAACTAAGTAGAAAACTAAAACTAATAAACTACCTAAACCTATTCCATATTTATAAATTTGTATTTTTCTCAATACTTTTTAAATATAAGCGACGCATATGACGATCCCAAAAATAAATCTTCTTACTTCATTTTGTAGAGTAGGCGATTCTATATCGATTTATATGTAATAGAATATTTTAAAATACTAGGACGAAATCAAATATTGGAGACAGGCATAGATTTCATCGTTTTCTTACTTTTATAAATTTTGATACAAATCTCAAAGATCTGAACATACAAACTATTTCTGAGTCATTACAGATGTAGAGCAAACATTCTTCTACAAAATGAGACGTCGGCGAGCCCTGTGCCAGCAGTGGCAGAATTCCTACATTTCAGACATTCTACAGAATTCTATACAATTCTATATTTTCGCTGTGAATTCTACAACAATTCTACAACAAGTTCGAGTCACGCGGAAATGTATAGAATTCTATAGAATTCTATACATTTCCGCTTGACTCAAACTTGGTCAATATATGATATATCTATGCTTACGTAGAATTCTATAGAATAGCTGAATTGCAAGAACTCTGACATCCCTCCCCTGTGCGATGTATTTTTATGAATTATACGCACTTTGCGACAAGCACTGTAGGAAAAAATTCAGAAAGGAGGACATAGTAGGACGGTTTTATAGAAAAGTAGGACGTTTACAAAGCCTGTAACACATTTGTGATAATTATGATAAAATCTTCATGATTTTTTGTTTTTACAGAAAAAATAAGATATTCAGATGGTACATAAAGATTCTCACACTTTTTCCCGGTCAAAATTGAGCAGAATATGCCACAAATAAGACGAAAATGTTTTCAAATCCTAAACATAATTATCTCATAGTACTGTCTATTCTTTTTCTACTGTACAAACTATTCATTTTCTTTTTCCGTGAATATTTCATTTATTTTGTACAGCATATCTTCGTGCAGCTTTCTCTTCTTATGTCTTTCTTGCATCAACGAAAAGGCATGTCATATTCTTTCCTTTATTTAATTTCACTTCTTTTCTCGAAAAAGCTTACTTCAGTACAGTAAAAAAAAACTAAAAGAAAAATTTTCACATTGCTTTCACTTTACAAAAAAAAAAAATCTTTTATTATGTCTCTTTTTATTTCTCTTTTTATTTTTTATTTTCTCTTTATTATTTACTTTCCAGAAGTAAAATAAAAAATCGGTTTTACTTTTTCAAAGTAAAAATGAATGTTTATTCTTTGTTTATTAATCAGTGAACGTAAAAAGAAACATTCAACTCCATTTTTTAAATTGATTTTTTTTGTCCACATAAATTAGATTGTTATGATTTGCTGTATACAAGTATGTAACATGCTGTGTGATCAATCTTATAGGTTAAAATACATTATATTTATAAATTCGTCTTAGAAAAAACGGGAGAAAAATCATCAAAAATATTGAAATGTATTAAGATGCTACGAATTAGATTCAGAATAAACAGATTATAGAGATCATTTTTTGGGTATCAATATTTTTGATCATCAAATTTATTAGTAGACAAACTACACTCTCTGCTGTGGTGTAGTAGCGTAGATAGGATTTTGTTAGTGGGTGGGCGTTGTCCCAAATTTTTTCAATGTGGTAGACATTAGCGCAGAGTAGTGTTTCGCCCCGATTGAAGAATGATCATATCGAGTTTGCGATTGCCATGCTGCAATCACGATTTATTCGCTATTCTTGTGCTGTTATCTAAATAGAAGTCGCGGATGTTATGTCGCAATCAGGCCTTTCTGGTGAATTTGAATCGCGATCGTGCATCAATCGTTATTTTTCGCTCCGCAAATCTCACTGCAACTAATATATTCTCACGTTATTCCGTTTTCGCTCTATCAGATGTTTGATTCCAGTTACTAGAATGTCGCTTCTTGGTCGTAGATCTCATATTTTTGACTCCGTGTCCGCGAGTGAATATCCGGCATTTCAATGGCGGGTTAGGCTATTCAGTTTTTATTCTTCTGGATTCGATAAAAACTTAATAGCCTAAGTCATTATTGAAAAGGCTACTCTTTACTCACGAACACGGAGCACAAAATATAAGATTTGATATCAAGAAGCGAAGTTCTGCTGATTAACTGGGATTTAACGAAGCATAAAGTTTCTAAACCTCGACTCTATGCATTATGTTTTACTCGGCGTTTTGTTCGAGAACATAGTACGTTTTAAAGTCAGTACACAGTAAATTCTAGATATTATGTGAATTTCTCACAAGAGGTATGAAACTCAAGAAAGAAGGAAGATACACATTAGCTCAGAAAATATTCACTCTCAGATTGATTAAGTTCCTTCTCACGTGTATGTCTCAGTCTTAGTTCGACACCTGACGGATATGTGATCCCAGGGTTACTAATGGATAGGCTGATGATGGGTATTATCTGACAAGGTGACTCCGGACGTATGTTAAGAAAACATTGACACTGAGTGTCACGGAAGGTGAGATCAATATGATCCTTACACTCAACACCGATTCGTTGAATGTTCTCTACATAGACGTAGAAGAACTGTGCCCCGGTCAGATGCGTACAGAGAATCAATACTGGCGTCTGCTACACCCCATAATACACAAACGGTAGGGGATGTATTACACCAGGGTCACTCGTTAATATTATCAATCTTGATGGTGCATTTCTCACTTTGATGCATTATTATTCTCAAACTTTGCCCGTCCAACGTAATTAATAGAGCCTATACGGTGTAAAATTTTATATATTCAGTACATTAAATTGAGAGAAAGTCTTTCATATTGTGAAAGTAACTTTACCAGAGTAACCTCTGGACAACAAAAAGAGGTTCAAAGTTACCCACTTTCATTTCGAAATTGCTATAAGTATATTTATGAGTGATTTATTTGATTAAAAAATAAATTGGGAATAAGTAATAATAAAGAGTGCATAGAAAAAACATATTGACTTTTCTCATTAATAAAAATCTCTTGACTCTACTGTAAAAAGCATGAAGAATGATCTGTTTTGCTATTGTTCATTTCTTTTTCGCATATGCATATATTGACGCTGTATTATACAGCTGGGCCGTAATGAAGTTGAATAGAGCGAATACGTTTAATGTAAAGTATAAAATTGTGAAGGATGAATTTTCTCACTTCATTCGTTTCATTTCATTATTATGTGTCATTACGAATAGTCGACTATTCATATAACTTAGTTCTATTTGTTTTCATTCGGAAAAGACTCTATCTATGACTCATTTTTGCGAACCCATTTCATAGATTTTCTTTTGCTGGTAACGCAAAGATGAGTCATAGATAGAGAAAAACAATGGGAATGAGAATCAATCGCATTCTTTTTAACTGATAGAGCTCTGCTGATTTATGCGTGAGTGTAGACGGAAGTAGTTCGACTAAACATAATCCTACTCATTCGCTTTTACGTTTCTTCGTTCAGCATATATCCTCTCGGAAAAAACTAGTTGCACACAGTATTTTTAAGATATGTTCCTTACGAAAATATACTTTTACAAAAATGATCGCATATTCTGGTAGCGCTTGGAATTCTCTACAATTCTGTATATTTACATCTTCACTTGCACTCATTCGCTGAAAAATAAATTGACTGCGATAAAGGCACCCTCATCATCCGATTCCCACGGACTGTATTTTGTTACTATCTTTTTGATTTGTTTTTTAAACCTATCATCTCTGTAAAAATTAGTTTTTATAAAAGTGGTTATATATTCTGATAGCGCTTGAAATTCTCTATCATCCTATATATTTATATATTGTCTTGCATTTGTGTATTCAAAAAATTTTTAAGCGCAGCGAAGGAACCCCAAACTGACATGTACCAATTTTTTCGATACCTGTTCTGCTTTTTTTCAAACTATACTTACTATACGAATACGTTTAAAAAGATGTAATTATTCACACTGATAGCGCTTGAAATTCTCTATTACCCTGTGTATTGATGTCTTCTCTTGTTTTTATTTACTGAAGAATAATTTAAGAATTACTAAAGCACCATCCTTAACAAACTCTAAACAACTGTATTTTTTACTGTCCCTTTCGCTTTTATTTTTGAACTTATTATCACTAAAGAAATATTTCTTTATACGAGTAATAGTATGTTCTGGTAATGCTTTTAATTCTCTATCATCCTGAATTTTGCCAGCCTTGAGAAGCTATTATTTGCTGGCAAAGATTTTTTAGAGTTCGTTAAGGATGGTGCTTTAGTAATTCTTAAATTATTCTTCAGCAAATAAAAGCAAGAGAAGACATTTTTTGAATACACAAATGCAAGA
>CAJNOQ010007362.1:0-12392 GCA_905250885.1 Didymodactylos carnosus
ATTTTATTAAGTAAAGCAAAGAGAACGACTACTATAATATAAAATAGTTGTTATACAAAAGAAATAATGAAACTTTTTTAAATACATTTGTATTCTTCGACAGAAACTAATACGACCGAATTTGATTTATTTATTATAGAATCGCTATTGGACTATCGGATGACTTAAAGAATATGTAGAATATGTTACTTGTCGAAAATAAAAAATGAAAACAAAGGATATCCTATCTTTGGATCGATTATCAAATCCGAACTAGAACAGTGCATTATAGATCTCAAATGAGTGATTCGGGCACGAATCACAAAGAATTAATTATTGGGTTCGGATCCGAGAATTCTGTTTGAGCGGGTCCGGGTCCGAAAAAATTTAACCAACCGGGTCCGGGTTTGAATAAATTTTTATCATCGGGTCCGGGTCCAAAAATCATGGACCCGATGGGCTCTAGTCGCGACACGAGTCTCTCTAAAAATTCGCGTTTATATTATGTTTCCTTCACAACGTCTTGAACAAAATTCGAACAAACAAAATTGGAACGTATGTTCATCTTGAGTAAACTGAATATTTGATGAAAATAGTATTTATTTCTCTCTTATATATTGATTTTAACAGAAAAGTCATTCTATATTTATGCTGTGCTTCATTTGTTCCTTCATTTGCTTCTTTTTTCTTATTGTTGCACATAATATACATGTACAACGACTTTTTTCTTAAAATCAATATAAGAGAAGAATAAATTTTATTTCATCGACTATCTGTCGATTATATTGACAAGGAAGAAAGTGCTTAGTGCTCTCATGACAAATATTAAATGTGTGTATGCTACTACAATTTAGGCCACAATCGCCAACAGTGTCGAGTGAACGATCGGGTTAGGTGCTTCGTTGGCTATCAAGATATTTTGATATAAAATTAGCCTTATATTTCAGAAACTAAAAGGGAAGTTTTTCTGAAAAGTAGATTAATGTATAGTACAACTCGTATACTTCAAATTATTATGAAAAGTAAAAATGGATCCCTTCTGATTAATTTGATTTAAGTTTGTCAATATGGAGATTCCAGATAATGGCATGACCTAGAATCTCCATATTGACAAACTGTGTAATCGAGGCCGTTCTATGTTAGAATTAGTGATAGTATAGTGATAGCGGGATCCTATGTAAGAATACACTAGATATCATTTATAAAGCCTGTATCTTGTCTCTGTTCAATTACAGCGAAATAATATACTAGTTAATAACTGGAGCGAACCTTTAAAACAAGAGTAACTCAATTCAATATTCAGTGGCTCAATCAGTTCTTGATATTATGAAGGGTTCATCGGGAACGCGTGAGTTAAAAATCCAAGGATGATCAACGTTGAACATTTTCAAATACTTTATTTAGTTATCTTGAGTAAATAATGCGCGGCATGGTTCCTTCATATTTAGCTGAACGTCTACACCGGCGTGCTATAAAGAGCCATTACCATTTACGTAGTAACCATTGAGAATTATCAAAGCAACAGACAAGCATGATTCCTTTTTCACACATTAAAAAAATAGGACCGATAAATGAACATATGCTAAAACTGTACAAATTAAGAGCAGCATTGTTTGCAAAAATAAATATTTAACGGTCAGGTAGCATTATCAAACACATTGAGTTTCTTCCAAGGTTTTTGGCAAAGGCCATCATGCGTCTTAGAGTGGGTTTTCTTAAACTGAAGCATTACTTTCACGAAAGACAATGTGTACCATCTCCTTATTGTGGACGGACAGTCAGAAACAATTTATCACTACTTTTTCAATTACCCGTTATACCTCTAACACAGAGTTACCTTATTTAGAAAAGTATCACCTATATCATGCTGTCATGTACCTGTCACCTGGCTTGCTGTATGTCACGTGTATGGGTCATCCATCACCTCGTCGCATTCTGTTTGTGTATGATATTTTCTTCCTTTGTCTGTACGTAGTGGCCCATGTCATCAGAACCGCTAAAATACCGCCGGTTACCGCAGCAGTCACCGCCGAGTGTAATGGGAGGTTAACCTAATAGACATGTGAAATTACCGCGCGGTTCGGTAGACCGTGCGGTATACCGGTCGGTTGAATCGGTGGTATCAATCGGTATTTCAGTGTAAGCAAACAGTACAGGAGTTCGAATCTAGTTCTCACCTTACTTCTTTTTGCAGTGCGCATGCAGCGCAATGAGATTTCGGAACGGGAAAAACTCGACTCAAGTCAAAGTGCAAACTTCGACGAGTCTCTATAATCTGAAAGAGAAAGTTTAATCTGAAAAAAAATCAAAGTTTTTTGACTTTTGTGCGTTTCTTATATAGACTGACAACCGCAAAACAAAAAGGTGATTGTGTCAAAACGGTTTACCGACGGTGTTTTCTTGTACCGTGATCTGAAAACTACCGTGCGGTAACCGTCGGTAGAAGAAAAAACCGTCGCTAAACCGGTTGGTATACCGAACGGTACGGTTAACCAGCGGTAATCTATAGACCGGTCGGTAACCGGCGGTATTACGAAAAGAAGTGCCACATGGGGGTCTATATTCCATTTTGTTCTAGTAAGCTTTTATTTTCTATTACATTGTACTTCTTCATATCCAGGCTATGTTCTCATTGTTCTCGTATTCTTGTGCATATTTTATCTTTGTTTGGTCACACTAGATTTCTCTTCTTCTCACTCATCTCTCCACTATATATAAACAGATATTTTCAGTTCAACAGCAGTTAGATCGATTTCATTTTGTTGTGGTCACACATTTGTACAATCTTAGGTTTTTCTCAATAAAAATAGACAAGAAACCGATTCAATTCATTATCTTTGGAGCATTGGTGATCTAACACATACACATTAACGTCACCACTTTTCTTTGCGAACAGGCTCATACACAACAAAACGAGCTCTATCTAATTGCGAACATTGTAGCTCAATATGTAAAAAAACTAAACGATTCTGGGACCGTCGTCTCATCTTTTCTTTTTTCGTTCTAATCAACTATACCGCGCGGGAACAAAACACAAAAAGCAAACCAGAAGAATTAACACTGGAAACATCGAGTTGATGGGAGAATTTCAATAGGGGACCAGCTAGTTTCTACCTGTGGCAGTACAGTGGATCTAACTCTAAGTGCAGTGCTATATATGTTTTCACCTTTAGCAACAAAAATATGTTCCGAAATTTTATTCATCTACATTTATCTTCTACAACATACTATTTTTACGTTTTACTAGTACAGTACTAAAACAGACACAAAAAGTCAATAACCAGACAATAAAACAAAATGAAAAGACGACTGAAGGAGAAGCGGGGCGTATTAGATACCACAATGCAAAAACTTGGAACTGATTCATTTCCATTCCTCATCTCGAAGCTGCCATATCCCGCGCGGTATAGTTGATTAGAACGAAAAAAGAAAAGATGAGACGACGGTCCCAGAATCGTTTAGTTTCTTTACATATTGAGCCACAACGTTCGCAATTAGATAGAGCTCGTTTTGTCGTGTATGAGCCTGTTCGCAAAGAAAAGTGGTGACGTTAATGTGCATGATATAGGCGATACTTTTCTAAATAAGGTAACTCTGTGTTAGAGGTATAACGGGTAATTGAAAAAGTAGTGATAAATTGTTTCTGACTGTCCGTCCACAATACGATGGTACACATTGTCTTTCGTGAAAGTAATGCTTCAGTTTAAGAAAACCCACTCTAAGACGCATGATGGCCTTTGCCAAAAACCTTGGAAGAAACTCAATGTGTTTGATAATGCTACCTGACCGTTAAATATTTATTTTTGCAAACAATGCTGCTCTTAATTTGCTCTTATAAATATAGAATGATGTTTCTGTTAAAATCAATATATAAGAGAGAAATAAATACTATTTTCATCGAATATTCAGTTTACTCAGCATGAACATACGTCCCAGTTTTGTTCAAGACGTTGTGAAGGAAACATAATAATTTAGAAATAATAATAATAATAAAGAAATAATTTATGTTTGACAATGATAATACGGAAATGAAGATGAGACAAAATAAGAGGCGAATATCTCAAGCTGCGCATTTCTAAAAAAACACGAAATTTTGATTTAATCTTAATTTGTTGTTTCTTTTCTACTTTGTTTCATTTTCCACATAAAATTAATGTGATTATTCATTGAATAAGTAAAGTTTGAGCACACCTTATCTATGATTATCATGAACCAGAGATAATCCAGAGTCAGAGACGAACAATTGATGATTACTTTCAGGTTTGGAGTTTTCAAACGTCCGTAGACACTTATAGGTTGTTATTTTAAGTGATTTTAATTTGTTCTCTAAATTCAATAAATAATTTTGATGCATTTTTTCGATCAGCGTCATGCTTATGAAAAACTGGTGCTGGTGATCCGCGAGATTTTCTCTTTTTTGCAACTGTATCTAAAAGAAACAAAATCATGTGAGAGTCATATCGCTATGTTCAGTCTATTTCTATTAACTTTTTGATTTAGAACAAAAAGATACCACTACATAGTATTGGAGATTGATAGTAGTGACCAATTGGTTTACAAACGATCATCACATAACTATCATTATAATATTCTAGTACACGCCGCTTGTATGCAGCACATGAAACATACATGAAATCAAACTACAGAATAGTGCATTTATAGAATCCAGAATTTTAGAATTGTAGAATCTAGGAGTAGAATCTGGAGTTAACCTAAGAAACAAAAGAGAAATTCACTGTATATATAATAAAGAAACATTACAGATCACCAAATTTTCATCAAACAACTTGGTTACTTGTACAAAAACACTTTAACCTGAGCCTTGAACAGCAACGTATCCATTAAGTTGTGGGCCAAAAATCCTTTTTGCTTGTAAAAAGTTTGTTGTGTGCTCGAAAGTCTACTATGTCTCACTGCTGAGAAAAACATGTATGGGTTTTATTCGATGCAGAATCTAATCTGAACATTTTTTGTTCCAGCTATAACTTTCTCGGATGCTTGCTTGATCAGATACATCCTAATTATTTATTTTTCGATACGTTCGAGGTTTGGCCTCATATTCGAACTGGTGAAAGAGAAGAAGATACCGAAGTAGAGTGACTGAGTGGTATAAGGCGTGGAACTCTGAATATTATAAGCTAGACTATCTCACTGCATTGCATGTTCAAATTTCGATCCTGGCATTTCATTTTTTTGTTTCTTTCTTGTCAGCAAGGCTAGAAATACATGCAACAGCATAGTTTCTTGCATCAAGAAACACCTAAGAAAATTTTAATAGTAGAAATAATAGAAATAGTTTTCTTGCCCCAAGAAATGCACACGAAAGCCCAAGAAGTATTTCTAGGCCAAGATGATAAAAAGATTGTTCCTTGGACAAGAAATGGCAAGATTTTGGTATTTCTTGGACCAAGATCTTTGGTAAGGTTAAGTTATAACACGTCTTCGTAGAGGCCAAAAGACCACAAAATAAAATGGCTATTGAATTCGGTGATGATGCTTTTGGTGATGACTTATCTTCACCAATAGAGGTTCAGGAAAGCTACGCGCAAATGTTAAACGCACAACTTCCCCAGTCAGTGCAGAAACATATTCCGATCGGGTATACTTCCCAATCAGGATATAGGAAGTATCCCCTTACTGCCAGTATTTCCATTGGCCCATTTTAGAAGCTGAGGTACCCGGCGTTGCTCGGGAAAATTTGATATTACATACTTGACATATTAGAAAAAGACATCGTTATGATCTCCTATCACTTATCGGACTTCGATATCGCAAAATGCTCTCCGATCACTTTTCCTTTTGAACTTTTTTGTTTTCGTCATTTTAAACTTTTTAAAAACATTTCTATCCTTTTCGATGTTCTTTTTGTTTGATCGGCTTCTTTTAAAAAATGACTATGTCCAATGAAATACAATTTTTATTGCAAAGCTCTTTGATACACAACCTTCCTGGTTTTCGCAATACAAATTCTTCCCAGTTCCGACTCTTGAACACGCCACGTAAAGTTGGCCATGAGAAAAGCCAGGAGTTTCTCACCCCCACCCTCACCGACCCCATCTCGACCTTCCTCTGGACCTAAGGGTATGCCATGGAAAGTTTGGTGACGCTAGCTCTTCCAGGGACCAAATGCATGAAGAACAGACAAACAGACACACAGGCAAACATATCTATATATATATTTATATTTGTATATATAGATAACGACACTCTGTTTTATTGCTTTCTCTTACGAATTTATATTGTATATATGTTATCAGGAAGCTGTTCAGATATTACATAGTCCATAGAATAAGTTACACAAATTTTTTTTCTACGTTCTGTCTATCGACATTGTGACATTGTCCAAGTTTCACCCAACCAACAAAAAGTCACATAAAGCGTGATAAAACACTGAATAGAATGCCGGTTTCAAATCTGGAAGCAGTTTTTTCGTGAAAAGAAGCTCAGAAATAGAACCAGCGTGACGAAAAGGATATATGAATCTTTTTCTGGAGCAGAAAATGAAAGACAATGCTGTGACGCAGTAGCTTTTAACATTATTATCAGAAGGACGCGACATCTTTCGACTTGTTTTATGGTGTATTATACACCAATGGGAGTACTACGATTAATCTGACATTCCATGGACGCTTTTGTTTATGGCTAAAAACAAGTTAACGGCAAAATTATATCCTTTTACTTTTGATTTATGCCAGGCTAAGGAAAACGTGCTACTTTGGCGTTTTGTTAAGTATGTGTAACATCTGTCTTTTTCGCTTCGAGTTACGTTTGCTTTATAAATTTAGTGGTAAATCATCTTCTGATAGAACACGTTATGTGTTTCGAATAATTCATACATTGATAACTACAAATAACTATGAGAACTCGAAAACAGTTTTAGGAAAGGCACTGAATGGATGATGGTACTGTCCCTTTCATGTCCGAGCATTTGCCTTGAGATTCACCCGATCCTCTCAGCGAAAAAGTAAGAACGCTGATTTTTTGAGCCGCTTAGCGGTCAAATGGAACCGTTTTTGAGGAATTTATAAGTAGTTTGTCTTTTTTTGTATGTACTTCGTAGGATGGCATTGTTCAACTTCGGATTACACTATCAAAGGAGTTTTTCAGTTCAAAGGAAAAATCCTTTGATGTTGCAAATAATTGTACAGGGACTGGCTGAACATCAGACGTATAAACAAAGTTCACCATATTTTGCTAAAGTGGAAAAAACAGTTATGAATATCACCGCATCTTCCTATCGTGTTAATGATAATGAACGAATAAATGAAAGTCTTATTATTGTTAAACGACTTTTTAGATTTATTGGAAAAATTATTGAAAGAAATTCTGGATTTGAAAGCAGAAATAGATGATTTAAAATACTTGTCAATAGCAAGAGATTTCATTATTCAACTCGGTCATTTTTTCGACAAGGACTGGACAAGGATAATATTGAAAAATTACTGTTTTGGGATACTCTTCAAAATGAGTCTGATGCAGTTATGCATCCATTTGTAGGAGAAGAAACATTTGAAACGTTAAAATTTGCCGAATAGAAAAAAAAATTGAGAGACTTTCTAAGCTCATAGCTTTTTCTCTTGTATTTGCTTTTATATTCGTTCTTACAGTTATTCTGTCAAGAGTTTTATTTCATACTTTACACTTCTAGGGGTATTGTTCGCGGTTTTGGCATTCACACATTTTATCTTACAGTTTTTCTTTACAACGTGCAACTTACGGTAATGGGTCACTCGTTTGAAAGAGTGCCAGAGTTTCTGTCGACTTTATCTCAACAGTTCGAAAGTAATAGGACTAGTACAACTAGGAGTGGCACTTTCCGTTTCCTACCGCTTTTTTTATGAACAAGAGAAACGGTTTTCTTTTTATTTATAACAAAAAAGCGTAAAGATATAATGCATATCTTTTCTTTCCTTAGAAAAAGGAAACTGGTACCTTTTCTTTTCTAAAAGAAAAAAAAGTGATATATTTTCTTTTTTCAAGAAAAAAACTTTTTGCACTTTTAATAAAAGTCTTTTTCATGCAAAAGAAAAGATATTGCTTTCCTTTTTTTTAAAGAAAACGTGCCACTTTCCTTTTTCTTAGGAAAGAAAAGGTATGAATTATATCTTTACTCTTTACTTTTGAAATAAAAGATACCACTTTACTGTTACTCTGGAAAGGAACGGGAACGTGCCACCCCGAAGTACAACTCGAGCTCCAAATGACGAATATCACGTTTAAAACAACGGTATCGTGGCCTGCTAGACCTGTGGAGATCCCATTTCCCAACAGAACAAACCTTTTCTGGTCATTTTCAACATTTTTTAGCGATACACTTTCATGAGCCGGTACCGTCAGATTAGAATCTATATGTGCAGCGCTGCAAAATTCCTAACGGATAAAAAGCTTCCAAATGCTAAGCACGTTCGCAGAAGAACTTTTAAAACAATCTTTTTCTGAAAAGTCGGCCTGTTTTGTAAACCATATTTCCCCCACAAAATTATGTCAACACAGATATGCATTTGACGCATCTTTTCAAGGTCTATCCGTTGAAGTGGTTCTCATTGAGATTAAAGACCATCTAATGATAGAAAAAACAACTTTTTAAGGCGATTTTTCTCGTTTTTCAAAGTTTGAGCACGTGCTGCACCATTGCACAGGATTGCAGGACGTGGGATGACATATACTTCGCATGTACTCGACTTGGACTATTATAAAAACAGGCTTTTATCTTTGCCCAAGCACTCCTGAAACGCACGAAAATCTTGTGGTATTTTTGCTGGAAAAACACTTTTTCTGAATGTGATTGGCAGAGGCAAAACTTGTTTTTATAATAGCCAGGTCGAGTACATGCGAAATATATGTCATTCCACGTCTTGCAATCCCGTGCAACGATACGACGATTTTTTTAAAAACTCTCCTCAGAACATGTTTAGCATTTTGGAGCTTTTTACCCGTTAGGAATTTTGCAGCGCTGCACATATAGATTCTAATCTGACAGTACCCAGCTCATGAAAGTGTTTCGCTAAAAAATGTTAAAAATGACCAGAAAAGGTTTGTTTTGCTGGGAAATGGGATCTCCACCGGTCTAGAAAGTCACAACGCCGTTGTTTTAAAATGTGATATTCGTCATCAGGAGGTCGAGTTGTACTAGTTCGATTATTTTCGAACTGTTGGGATAAAGCCTTTGTAAACGTGGTACGTTTTCAAAAAAGAAGAACCCTACTTTCTCATGGATTTTCTATTCCAAGATATTTTTGAATGTTTTTTATGCTATGACTTTCGATTTTACGCTTTATCAAGCTAATTCTTTTTTTTCTGTGTGTATTTCTGAATTTTCTAGAATGTTCTCACCATCAACATATAAATTTTGCGGGTGGTGTAATACTCCAGAGCCCGATGATCATTCACATGCAGTTTTACAACATTTATCCAATATACCGCCCGATGAGTTCAACAACAAAAACAAGCAAATTTCAGTACTATCATCCAATATTGATCCAGTAATCAAAGGTACTGGAACAGAACAAGAGCCATTTGTTGTATATAAACATAAAACTAATGTTATTACAACAACAACAAACGATCATTTAAGACGTCTACGATTTGTTTGTATGTCTGATACACACAATCAGATTCATCGTTTAACGATACCAAATGGTGATGTGCTATTGCATTGTGGTGATGCTTGTAAATTTTATACAGCTAAACGTGATTTACCAAGATTTAATCGATTTATTGGTACATTACCTCATAAATATAAAATATTTATCTCAGGTAATCACGAGACATGTATTGATGAAAAACATTCAGAACAAACACAACAAATATTATCAAATTTAATTTATTTACAAGATTCATCAACAAATATTGAAGGAATACAAATTTATGGTAGTCCATGGCGTCCAGCTCGAGGTTGTTGTTTTTGTGCTGAAGCCTTCGGTTATGATCATAAAAACATACAACAAGATATATGGTCACATATACCCGATGGTATTGATATTTTAATAACACACGTGCCACCGTACAGTATTCGTGATTATAGTCCACATTCTATTCAACGTGTTGGATGTCCCGGATTACTCGATGAAATTGTTACTCGGGTCAAACCTCGTGTTAGTTTATTTGGACACATGCATAGTCAGTACGGTGCTAGTTTGTATCGTACAATGGATAATCAAAATTTAATACAATTTCTTAAAGAAAAACGACAAAATCATCAATCACTCTTACCGTCCTCGTTGTCTGATAATAAAAGTAATCAAAATATCCATGAAACATTGTTTTTAAACGTCGCTGTAAAAGATGACAATATCTTAAATGCACCGATTGTATTTGATTATTATTATTAACAAAAATAAATAAAAAAATCTATTTGTGAGTTGTATTTGACCGTTTAACAGGTGAATCATACTAAAATTTATTTAAAATTTTTTTTTAAGGTCTTATTGATTTGTTAAGACAAATGACTTGTTTTAAATTATAGAAAACACTGAACGACCGCTGTATGGATTCAAATTTCAAAAACGACATATGTTTTTTATGCACCCTTTTCACCATTCACTGTTCAACTTTCGACTAATCACTGTCTCATCAAAAAGAGGCTGTCTCGAATTTATTTCGTTGTACAGATTAGTACTTAGTGAATTACTGTTAGAAAATATTCATAATTCGAAATTAAATGTTTAAATGTTTTCGTACCTGATAAGGCATACAGACAAATTCAGAGTTTGTATCAAAACATGCAGAATTTTAAACTGTACCTAGCCACATTTATCGTTAAAGGATTATATTTTAGTGCTATACATCTAGGCTGCAGAGAGCTCTTATTGTTTCTAAAGATGGACAGGAGATACGAAAATGAAAGGATGGAGGACGTTTTCTTAAGGAATTGGCCATCTTTTAAAATTTTCTTTTTCCTATTAAAATTTATAACTGATGTATAAGGAACCGTTTCCTGTTTGAATCCACTTTACAGATGATCCACTGGCTTCTTACTGAGCTTTTTCTAAAAATGAGGAATTAAGGAGGAATCGTAAAATATTGAAAGGAGGAACGCCACCAAAAAAGGAGGATGTAAATCCTAAGTTGAATACACTAATTGCACAAATGAAATTGAAAATGAAAGCAAACAAATTATGCAATATGTTTTGGCTTTGCGAGAAGAAAATGGTTGTGTATCACTGTTAACGGAATTTTTTTATGTCGTCTTCTTTTCTTGAGTAATTTCTATTCTGATGTCTTTAAAAAATTTTGTTTTATAAAATTAAGAGGAAGAAAAAGAATACCAAACACGTGCTAGAGAGAATGAATAGGATCTTCTGAATTCGAAATGTGCAAGATATTTATACACGATGTAAAAAGAGAGAGAGAAAAAGGAAAATATAAGTTAAAAGACTTATTGATGACACGACAGATAATGATAGAAAGATAGATAACAGATCTAGAAAAGAGAAAAATGCACATACCAACTACAGAATTACTGATGACTCGCCATGCAATGATAAGAAAGTTCTATTGACCATACAAATACTTCTAGTGCAATAAGGATCGGGATCACATTGTGGCTATCACTACAAGAACAGACGGTACTATGTTCATGGCAAATATAAGAAGCAACGTATGATAACTAAGGCCTTAAGAAGGCTCTTTGATCAAACGCTATTGGAAAACTAGTCGACTTTGTCCAAAAAGGTGGTAAAAGGAGGAGAAAATTTTTTATGTAAGAGGAAAGGAGGACGAGTATGATGCCAGATCAATGATCCACTCTTCATATTTTGAAAATATAGTCACGTTAAATTTTCAGACAATGTGATGGCACACAGATTCGTATGCCCATTTTTTTCCCCACTCGAGAACAACCTCTGATAATGGTTTACATATAGAATGATAGATACTGAAGGGACATACTGATCGGTATACACACTATGAAAAATGATTACAATTCTGTTTTATATGCATTATACTGATCACGAGAGTGACACACTTCAACTATGATTTAAGTGTTCCATGAAGACAAAAGCTCTTATTCAGTTTGTGTCATAAAGAAATATTTCAACTCAGAGCCTGCATTGTTTTTAAACTCTTCTGCCTAACGACAGATTAGATCATTAACAGAAAAGGGTGTAGAGCCACTAAAACGTGCGAAGTTAAACAAAGAAGTATTTTAATGCAGTGTAAAGCTTTTCTTACTTATAACTATCACTCTTTTCTATCATGAAACGCAAACTGATAAATATATTGACAGCACCCAGGCCGTGAGAAATGAGCCATGAATGACTCATTTATGTGCTGTATATGGCTCATTTTTAAATCATATCTCTCCCATATTTATCTCATTTATTGTACCATAATGTAGTCATAATTATGTCATTTTTTTATGGGATAAATATCATCTTATTATGGTCATCAAAATATGAGCCTATTATGATCCT
>CAJNOQ010007363.1:0-12391 GCA_905250885.1 Didymodactylos carnosus
AGTCTTCCGAATGAGATATTGCTCAAACAGAACGAACAAGAAAATGGCGGAGTTATAGTCGAACTATCAGAGATGATTACTTTTCGCAAATAGACGATGCTGCTCATTTTGTAAATTATATAACTAACGAGGGAACATATGTAAATACCCCCTCGCTTTTTCAACGAAACCTAGTGGGTTATAGGTTATCGATCATGCTGATCCCGAATATGGATATGAGAGCTGCTCTTAAGGCTTGGAAGACCCGGTTTTCTGGAAAACCAGTTTTTCAGAAACTCTGAAAGACACCCAAAGCTTTTCTTAATAGGTCATGCTTGTAGCCCACACATTTCTGATTAAAATGAGATCTCTCCCAACTCTGTGTGACCTTTCTTTGCAAAGTTATAGAATTTACAAGAAAAGCCCTAAATGTTCATTGTCAACTCGAAGGTACAGAAATAAGAAGAAATTAATTTAGGGCTATTCGTGTAAATTCAATAACTTTGCAAAGAAAGGTCACGCAGGGCTGGGAGGGATCTCATTTTAATCAGAAATGTGCGGGCTACAAGCATGGCCTATTAAGGAAAGCTTTGGGTGTCTTTCAGAGTTTCTGAAAAACTAGTTTTCCAGAAAACTGGGTCTTCCGAAGCTTTAAGGGCAGCTCTCATATCCATATTCGGGATCCGCATGATCGATAACCTATAACCCACTAGGTTTCGTTGAAAAAGCGACGGGACACTTATATATGTTCCGTCGTAAGTCAAAATGAGTCACGAGAAAAAGAAAATTTCTTTCATAACTCCAGTTTTGATAATAGAATCCGAATATGAGATAAAAAGTATATATCAGTCAGACGTGCGCGATTACAATTACAAAATGTAAAGTTCAAACATTGCTATTATCTGCACAATTAACAATTCTAGAATTATGAACTTTACATGTATGTAAAGTTGAACTTTACTTGTTCAGAATTTTCTAAAATTCTGAATTCTAGGGGTGAATGTGGGGGTGAGGGTGAAGATGAGTGTGAATAAGCAACTTTACATGTACATAAAGTTCATAATTCTAGAATTCTTAATTCTACAGATAATAGCAATGTATGAACTTTACATTTTGTAATTGTAATCACGCAGCCTTCATATCAGTTTTTCACTCGTGACTGGTCTTTGGCAAGATACTCGATTGGCTGGAGAAGTCTGTCTTAAGATCGACAAGTCCTCATCCGACAAAATCAGAAAACCCTCATTAGTTTGTCTGTATAATAGTTCTTTTAATCAACTGATATGTGAAATAAATGCAGCAATGTATATTCTGCAAATTCCCACAAAGGAAACATTTTTTTCTCGAGTACGCGGCAAAGAAACAGTAAGTTCGGCCTAAACCGAATGTAAACGGGATATTTCGAAATTTTCTTTTTCGGTGAAATATACTGCGTATCTAGGATTTTAAGAAATAGTACGCACGTTTTTTGTTAATTCCTCAGTTACAATCATACTCTGAAAGTTTTTCAGACATACCGTGATTAGTTGTCAAGATAATTTTTCTACCTTTGATGCTTAGAGAGAGGCATGTTTTATGATTTTTTCTGTCATCAGAACGTTCCAGCCAAAACTAAGTAGTTACCCTAGAATTTCGATTGACTTTTTTGATCGAATGAAGTATCAAACAAGGCACTCAGACTTGAAAAGGTTTTGGTAATTGAGTTCTTCAATACAATTAATTTAAACGTACCAGCTACGTTGGTCACAAATTATAATTTTCATAACAGTCAAATGGTGAAACTTATTTCTAATCCCATCAAAAATCCACAATTATCACTAAGGCAACTACATCCAAGACCAGAATTTTTTCTTGCCAGCAAAGGTATATAAGCAGTGAAGTCAGTTACTAAAAGACAAAGCTCAGGAAGAAACTTCAATAATAGGCAGGATAACAAACACATCAATTATCAGTTCACTCTCTTCGTTTTTCTCTAGTTTCTCTGCCAAAGCGAACAATATGCAGTGAAACTATATAGGACTATATTCAAATGACAGGCGTTTGGTGAAGCCTTTTCTCAACCCATACGCAACTTACAGGAAACAAAATGGATCGAAGTTTTTCCTAGAAATATACTGCGTACTTAGGACTTTAAGAAATAGTACGCACGTTTTTTGTTAATTCCTTCTTTCATGACTTTTCTCTGTCTCAAAGAATACAGATTAGACACTAAAAGTGGCGCCAAAGTAATGGTGCTTAAAAACAGGAATATTTGTAAAATATTTGTTTCTGAATTTCCCTCTTTGACATTTTATGCTAAGTTAAAGCAGAATTAGCCCAAAGATTTTTGATATCTCTGAGCCTGACAAAAATTTGTACTTTTCATATGTTTCTTTTTACTTTTCAATAAAACACTGTTTAAATGATCGTGTTATGAGCTGAAAAAGTGTGAAAATATTGAAAGGGTCATAACTGAGTCTATCCATGTATTTAGGAAAAACACCAAGCACCTTCGCAGATAGTAGAACAAATTCGTTATAATTATTGTACCAAAGCAGCTAATTATTCAGACACATTAGCTCAAATGATAGTTGATTTTCGACTATTTTGCCCTACTCCGATCTGTCAAAATGACATGGTACAAACAGTAACAACTCAAATATTTAGTGTCATTCGATGTGACGAGATCTTATGTAAGTATAGATGACGGGCGTGATTCTCTGACCGATATTTAACTCATCCTCACCAGACTTCAGTTAAGCGCATACATCTGGTTCGAAGACTTCAATTTATATACTTGACTTTGGCCTTCTGCTTGTCTGCGAGAAAATTATTTCCTCCTCACAGGAAACGAAATGAAATATTTAAGAACTTACTATCTACTGTATTTTTCCTTTTTAGTTTTAACATGCTTCGGTTTAACGACGTCAAGCGGTGGTAGTGGTGCTAGTAGTAATAGTAATTCAACAGCACCACAGACATCACTAGCATCAACTGCCAGTATTCAGCTACAGCAGCTGCGATCAACCCCGAGTAAAGGTGAAGTTGACTCCTTCACTCAAGGTGTTTCGAATACACTGTCTTTCTCATCAGAAACAATCTCAATGACAGAAGAGCGTAGCGGTGGACCGCCGACGCCCAAGCAATCTGGGACCCGCAGCCCAAGTGTAACGGCAACTTTATTCTCTGTACTTATTTCAACAATTATGCCAACAACTAATGAAACAAGGCAACATCAACCACCTTCATTCTCCTCTGAGAAAACTTCAGCATTTACAAAGGAAAGTCCACAAACTCAGAAAACTGAAACCAATACACGTAAACGCCTCCACGCAAGAGATATAGTAAGAGTCATTTTCTCTTTGTTTCAGCTTTGTCCCAAAAAACACGAAAAACAAAAGCTTCTCCTTCCATGAGACCTAAGACTTCTAAACGACCGAAACCAACTGCACCATCAGAAACAAAAACAGAATCAGCTTCATCTGTTCAATCATTCATTTCATTTTTTCCGTCAAAAAGATCAAGTGCATCGAGAGCCACAAACAGAACCGTTCATTTCATCCACTAGCGGTACGTAGCCAGTGCTTCCTTGTGTGATCCCGTACACACTGAAAAGTAATTTTAGGATGTTTGAATAAGTATAAAAAGAAAAGATTGCTTTCTGTTTGTTTCTCCTTTTAAAAAATTTTGTCATATCGAAGTTATAAATTCGTGGCATAGGTCGCTCTTTCTGCGCAATGCCTCTAAAGCCTTTTTAGCCCNAGCCACAAACAGAACCGTTCATTTCATCCACTAGCGGTACGTAGCCAGTGCTTCCTTGTGTGATCCCGTACACACTGAAAAGTAATTTTAGGATGTTTGAATAAGTATAAAAAGAAAAGATTGCTTTCTGTTTGTTTCTCCTTTTAAAAAATTTTGTCATATCGAAGTTATAAATTCGTGGCATAGGTCGCTCTTTCTGCGCAATGCCTCTAAAGCCTTTTTAGCCCATTATTTGTGAAACATAGCAGAAAATGTTACCAAATGACAGCATCAGGCTGGAAAGGGTGAAGTGAAGACCAAAAAGATATCAAGTGCCTATGTAGAGAAATGCACTTTCTATACATGTCTACAAAAAACTGACATTTATCTAATTCTTTGCAGTGTACGCGTATGGAATTCGCCGGTCTTTTTATATGTCTGAATAGAGGAAAGTCTTACGAATCTAACGGGAAGATTTTTTAGTCTGATCAAAAACCGGCTGAGTTACGAGCGAAACATTGAATGAGGGTGATTTGTACAGACATCACTCTGTCTTGTTCTTTTCATTCTTCTCGTTGAAAGTAATCGTGTATTGTTTTCTCCACAATGCCATATAGTAGAATAAGAAACAAAAGAAAAAAGAAAAGAAAATCGCTATTGTCGCAATTCTGTTGTTTTGAATAGAGCAATTGTGAGTGCAGTGTGGAAAGGACAATCAAGTGGATAATGTTTAATAGTCTCTTTCTGCCCACAAATACAACTTTTATTAGCGACTCATTTTTTTGTAAATAGATCGTTATTTATAGAAGAGAAAGCACATCTCATTTGATGATAAATTTTGTCGGATTCCCTAGGTATGCCCGTAGATCCTAAAATCACTTTCTGTTTGATTCTGACGTTTTAATCATTCTGTGAAAGATTTCAATGTTGCACATGAACGTAGATGCACATCTAATTTATTCCAACTAGAAATAACTTGAGGAAAACGAGAATTTTTAAAGCGTTTTGCTTCAAGCCTTTTATGATTAGAAATTGGATTAATTATGTTCTAGTTCGATGTCAATATCTTGACCGATTGAGATCTGCAAGAATAGTTTTTATTTTTGCTCTGAAAAGAAATTATAAAAGGTAAGTACTCTGCTACTAGATCATGAACAATTTTAAAAGCAAGTATTAATTTATTTTCCTCAAAAGATATCCAAGATATGTCTAAGAAAGTGCTGAAAGAACTTATTTTCTTGAGATTAAATTCCATACAGCCGCTAACTAAAAGAGCAGACTTGTTTCGTGGTTTATAACCTCTTTTAGCTGATATTAATTTATTTGAAATTGCTTTTTTTGCGGCTGTAAGTACAATATCAGTCATTTGAAAGATTTTATTGCCAGTAGACAAAAGTAGACTACTAATTGCTGTTCATTATTTGTAACCGTGATTTCCCTTGACTGAAATCGAAAGGGTCTTCTCGAGTTAAAATGCCTATATGTATGTATTTATGTCCGCGGCCTTGTTAGACGATACTAGGTTACTTTCTAGAATGAAATAAGACACTAGAATACAGAATAGGGACAAAAAAAGATATATAGGTCAAACGTATAGCCATTGTACTGTTAGGACGAAAAAAATTCAACATTTAGATCAAAATATTTTGAAACGGCCATTCAGTAGAGCATCCTTTAATGTGCATAAAAGCAAAGTTTCCCAGCAGTCAATGGAATATTAGTGAAGAAAATCGATTTTCACTGAATCCTGTCCAATGCCCGGGTTTCCGATTTTTCGTCTTTTTTTCCAATCGCGCTTTTGGAATTTATTGAGCTTTTTCTAGGCTTAGTGACCATTTTGACCGAGAAGACAGATCTCAATCCCAGAAGGGCAGATGACTCTGCAGGTTGTAATGAGTGAGTTAACCATAATACAAATATGTCCGAAAAATATAGTGTTTGACGATAAGAGACAAAGTTTTCCTAAAAATTCGCTGCTCGCTTAACGAGAAAATTTTGCAATCTTTATACAACGATTTGCCTTCCAAAGACAAATCGAATGGTGTATGATAAGTAGAGATTCTTTCAGATTTTCATGGAGTTATTGCTATTACAAGGTGACATTTTCATAGTAAAATACAGTTTTCTCAGAAGCGATCGGAGATATCACGTTTAAATTTTCACCACATGATCAAAATTACAACAGAATAGAAAGATAAACGTTGAAGTCAAAGGATTACCCCTCGTGTGCTAGGGCGTAGACACAAGTTTATTAGCGGAGACGTCTAGACATAATATGCGAGTGATTAGAAATAAGAATTTAAGAAATGAGAATGTATCTCATTTATCTCTTGCCTTGCAAGAGCAATGATGGTCGTCAGAACTGTCGTAGTACTTGCTTGCTGCTGCTTGTTGAGAATGTAATGTGAACAAGAAAATAATTATTTTATTCTACAGAAACAATTTGGTATTGGCGATTCCTTTCCTGTTAGGGGATAAGTGAATCAGAAGGGTAAATGTTACTTGTGTGTTAGAAAATGGAAATACTTCCAGTCTGTATACTTTTAATTGTAAATTGTTCTTCGAAAGGATGTTGAAATCATTTGAGGGTGAGTTAAATTAGTACAGAGTACAGAATGATCACAAGAGTGGCGGAGAGGCGGAAGAATCGAGGTTCAGTTAGAGAAAGACTTGTAGCAGCAAATAGATCTAAGGATGTGTTAGATGAAGCTCTAGTACAACCTTTAACTAGCTGTTTGAATCAAGACTGTTAAATAAATTGTAAATTTTTTCACCTTCTTTTGTTGTTCTTGTGCTATTATGATATTTTGAACAATGAGCATTAAAATCTTCCGTAACAAATATACAGCCATAAGATGAAAGAGTAATGTTATGAGTGAGAGTTTTTCAAATAAAAATTCTGAAAATTCGTTTAGTTTTTAGTCAGAAGAGCTTGCTCTAGAGATCACATCTTATATAGGATTTCTACAGGAATCTCACAGTATATCTGCAAGAAACTTATAGAAATTCACAAGATTCTTAAAAGAGAGACTTTGTGAGAGAATCGCGAACGCTGTAAAAAGACGATAAAACCTTGGAACAATAGCTTTTTTTAAAATATGATTTTCGAATTCCCCGTCCAAAGTCACCTGCAGATTCAAGTTTTTGCCATCTAAATACTTTTCCTCGTTGAGAAAAAAAATAAAAAATAGTACCAACAAGTTTTGTTTAAAAAATGAAGAATTCTGTATTTCTTGTTCTTCTAGTTGTAGCAACATTGTCATACGCTTGATTTTCTTAAATTACACATCATTCGAACGAGCACAAAAGACTCAACGAAACCTGATAGTTTTCAGGTCTTAAATAAATTTTCTTTCGCTACCGAAGAAAATCAAGCAAAGTGCCATTAGAAAGAAAAAGGATGCTAATTTCTCGTAAAACAATTATTAAATCAACATGCTGGAAAATGCTCAGCAATGAGCACCATTAGAATTAGTATATTATGAAAATCGTTTTAAACATGATCTGGGTTTGTATGGAATCATGTTTCATCATCAATAGGTAAAAGCATGTTAAGAAAGGTACTTACGAATTATCAGGATGTACAATAGTTGGATTGTTTTATATTTGATTTATAAGAAATCAACAAATAAGAATTTACAAAACTTTCATAATAAAGAGCGTTGCTGTGTCCTTGTTTTTAGTAAAAGCTGGCCAAAATTCTTCTGTAATTAACCAACATTCAAGAGTTCACACTAAGAGTACACTAAGAGAAAAACATAAATAAGAGATAGCATTCTACGTACAGAGGATTGCAAGTGTAAACGTGTTACGTTTTTTATTTCTTTTCAAAAAATTAGAAAACATGCTTCTGAGTTGCTATTTGTGTAATATAGTGGGGTTGAGCGTAGGTAAGACATTAATATAGCTACCGTAAAAAAATGGTTACAACATCCTGTATCTGAAAACAAAGTGTTTCCAGACTAGAATAGTCTCATAGACTATTTGGTGAAAACAAAACGTTCGCAACTGGCTTCTGTACCAGTCAGTAAATTTTTGAAATTAAAATTTCTTTAGACTTAAAGATTTTTTTTGAAAATTTCGTCTATTCACAGATATAGTATGTAGTTTTGTTTTCATGATTGATATTAATAAGCATTCCGTTCAAGTATTTTATGAAATTATCCCGTACATTTTAAAGCTATGTACTGTCACAATATGATATCGAAAAAGAAATGTCCCTTGGAAGGGACATTCGACTGTATCGGCATAAAAATTGCATTATCAAAAAGAGTAGATAAATGAATTGTTTTGACTTTTAACAATACAGTGAATACATTTAAAAAGAGATGATAGAATCATAGGCACTTAGACGATCATGCTGACTGTTTATTCGAGACGTTTCGTGAACCGCTATACACATTACTGGTTAAAAGGTGCAGTAGATAAACAATTTATTCTCGAAATTTAAAAAGAAGAAGATTGGACAACATGCTTATAACTTTTGAATGAAAGGGGATACAGACCTGCAGTTTCCCCCATTCAAAAGAGGAGACTGGGATGCACCAACATTGTTTTCAGAGGAGTTTTCTGAAACAGGCTTTCTATGTTCGCTTCTCTGGTGCTTTAAGATGCTGTCAATGATATTTTTAGCTCTATTTGCTTTTTCTACCTTTTATCTAACATCGATCTCATGTGAGAAAATAACCAAGATATACAAAAGAATTAGTATGTATTACATGGCAGATTGTTCAACAAAAAGTTCATGCAAAACGTTTCTCCATAACATATTGATAGCGAAAGAAAGAAGGGTACGAAGTAGCACGAGGTTTTAAAATGTTTAATATGCATACATATTAGCATTGCTGACTTGTTTAAATAAATCAGTAATTATTTTTTCTCTATCCATCTATCATAACTATCCTTAAACAAACGGTCATCTAGCATGTACTTAGGTTTAAGAAGTCTGGGCACAGAAGGGACTTGTTTTACTGTTGGAAGAATTAAAATAAATAAGCAAAGTGAAATAAGAAATAAGAAAAAAAGAAAAAGAAAAGTGGCAAATACAGGCAAAATAACGAATGCAAATAGAATACTTTTCTTCACCAATGATAGTCCATCACACCTCTGCAGTATGCAGTCGAATTTTCTGTGAACAGTTACCAAACCATTTTTCCTTTTATATTCTTGACTTATTGATACTAATGGAAATTTTTCGGAATGAAAACGTTAGCATCCTTGGGTAACAGTTAACTTTTCTGCATACCCATTTTTCTAGGTTATCTGAACGTTCACTAGTGAAGACTTCGCCGAGAGTGTTTATCATTGATTATGACTACTAATATAAAACCGATTTTAAAAGTTGACTTTGTTGTTCTTGAAACTTTATATCTCAGAAAACAGTATACTTTTCTACTTAAATCTATCCGCAGTTAGGGTACTCGATGCATTGAATCTTTTTCAGTACCTCTTGGCGTATCGATCGAGTCAACAAACCAACTCACTCCTACAAATATACGAGAAATAATAACAAGAGAAAGCTCGATATCGTCTGCTTCAGTTCATTCATCAAGTTTCACAACTATACTTGGGCAGGTACAATCACAAGAAACCCAGTCAGCAGAGTACATAATGCCTACAGGCGAATCTCCTAAAACTAGTATTCCAAATGAACCCCAACGAACAGGAATGACGAGAACCATCCAAGTTAGCGAAGGAACACGCTCAACCATGAACAGTAAGTAAACCATTATAATTTCATTTTTTTCCTGTTTTTGTTGAATGACGTCAGAATAAGATAATGATGATCGTATAGAGTATGGAAATTTTCTTTTCTTTCTGCGATCTGAACCAAAAGTCTCACAAAATTGTCTGCTATCCTAATCTATTAGAACAAGGAAAGTTTGTCAAATTTGTAGGTTTTTCATATAAAAGTGCATCTAAAGAAAAAACTGTTTTTCTGGCTATTCAGATGACACAAGCTCAAACCAGACACCTTCTTCAAGTTCAATTCGAGGAAGCAGCAAGATGGCCGTTACTTCAAGATTAAGTTCAATTGTCATCATCATTGAAGAGACATCCACTACTAAATTAACTGAAACAACTATTGAAGAGTCACCAAGCACTGCATCAGCGGAAAAGATTACTGAACTTTCTCCTCCTACTGAGTTCATTGGAACAAATACTGCTGAAGCAATGGAAACAAGTTCGAAGCAGGCCACTATGGCTGGTACACTGACAAATGCTGGTATGTGTATATCTTGAGATGATGCTAAGCTAAAGCTTATATTTGGAAGCGAGATGTTGCCGCATTTAGCAACACAAGGTGATGTTAAGTCATCGATAAGTGAGAAAACGAAAGTTTGTTGCCCTATTCGTGCGCTGTCGATTTACTGCAAAGTGAGATCCAAACCACACACATGTCTGCTACCCTTGCTGAAGTGGGAATTATGCATGTGAGATTGCAGTTTAATACGGGTTTCAACGATTTTATCGCGCTAGTAATGTGAAAAGTGAAGAAAGTACATTTGCCAGCGGTTGTAAGACTTTTGAATCGTTCTTTTGCTTTCCCCGAGCGGCATGATTACTACGACAAAAAAGATTTCGCATTGCCTATGTTGGAGATGTTACAAACAAACACGTATCAAGACACTTTAACCGTTAACAAAAACAGTAGATCATAAAGAGTAGAAAGAAGTTTAGTCGTTTATATTATTACGAGAGTTTCTGAGTATATCTATGGGATGACGGGACACTAATTAACTAAATTTAAATAGGGATATTTGTAGATTTCATCGAAGACTGCCTTCATGAAACACAACTGGAAGTGAATGCTTTTTTGAATCTCAGAGAAGGACAGTTCAGACGGAGAAGAGTCATACTAGTTCACATACAATATTGTTAGTGTGGGACCCTTAGGCCTCACCACCGAAACAAGGTAATTTTGAAGATGTTTATGTACTCCGTGCACTATTCAACGTAGCACGATCGACACGCTAGCCATTACCTTTACCCTAAGAAGCTAAGCAGAATAACGAGGCGTGTGTTCAGCAGAAAATTAGACTTTCTTTCCAGCTTACACTTCAACAACAACATGATTTGGACTGTTTGAATTTATCTCTTCATGTTCTCGTTTTCTCTAGTATCGGCATCCACTACAACATCCACGTCAATCAGAATACCAAGTAAGTGCGTTTTTCTAGCTTGTAGACGAATGAGCTACAACAGGATACAGTAATGACAAATGTATCACAGCTCGTAATCCATCATAAGGCACCTGCTGACCACGCTGATCGCTACCCCACCTGACTATTATCAGCGACAAAATCAACACATTTCAAGTACCTCCCCAGACGGGAAGCCACCTGTTGCCGTCCACGGCCGATGGTCTCCACCCACTAAGTGCGACCTCAACACTAGTTTCTAATGTTGCTTTATTCCGTTTGTCTACGGTACCCGAAATTAGTTTCATATAGTCCCAGAGAAGTAACTAGTGTGGCAATTGACTGTTCTAACATACTTTCCTCTTTTTCTGAGCAAGTTCAACATCGACCACTACAGGTAGGTTTCTCTCGTGTAAAATATACATCGGTTACAACGCCACCCATCGGCTTTAATCTAAGAAGCAACGCCGAATAACGCGTGTGTTCATCAGAAATTTGGGCTTGCTCTAATTCGTCTCTTCATGTCGTCTTTTCCACTAGCATCAACATCCACTACAACATCGACGTCAAACAGTATACCAAGTAACTGTGTTTTCCTAGCTTGCACACGACTAAGCTAAAAGAGCATAAAGTAATGAAAAAAACGCAACAGCGATTTCTCTCTCCCCCAGCATTTAGAAAAACCTGACTTAGTACACCTGCACGATAGAAGCAGAATTCTTTACCGACTAAAGGATCTCTTTTCAAAACTTGATTTTGGACAGCATGCCTATCGAAACGCTGCTAGTAGCTTTAATCCAAGAAACTAAACTAAATAACGCGGCGCGTGTTCAGAACCTTAGATTGATTTCCCTCTTACACCTGAATGAAAACACGATTCTGATTGTTTTAATTCATCTCTACATGCCATCATCCCTTCTAGCATCAACAGCGACTACAACCTCGACGCCAAGCACCCTGCGAGGTAAAGGGGTTTTTCCCATGAAGGGAACATGCCTATCGCATAACAGAATAACTATCCCATCTATATGAAACACACAGCTTGTAACACGCCTCTGTCTTACACCTCAACAACAACATGATGCGGACTGCTATAGCACACCTCTACATGTTCTCGTTTCTTCTAGCATCAACATCAACTACAACATCGACGTCAATCACTCTCTCAAGTAACTGCGTTATTCCGGCTTCTAGACAAATTTTCTGGGCAAATCCGGCTACTAGAGCATACAGCAATGTGCAAATGTGTGACACTTACTTGATAATACAGAACCTTTTGTCCGAGAAAGCTGACTTAGTGCAGCTGGATCACAGAATAAGAATTCTGTACAGACTGAAAAGATGACTTTCCAAAACTAAACTCGTTTTCGGAAAGCATATCTGTCGGAATGCTGCCGAGTTGCTTTATTCTAAGAGGCTAAGCTGAATAAGAACGCGTGTGTTCAGCGGAAAATTAGATTTAAGTTCCATCTTACGCCTGAACGAGAACATGATTCTGACTGTTTCAATTCATCTCTACATACTCCCGTTCTCTCTAACACCAACATCGA
>CAJNOQ010007364.1:0-12391 GCA_905250885.1 Didymodactylos carnosus
TGCCATGATGCCAAAAAGCATACGATCTTTCAATGATTTCTCCAATTTAGCAGCTAGTTATCAATAACTAGACTATGCCTTTATACATAAAAAAAGAAATGAATAGATTTTTTTTGTCCTGTCCTATTGGGATTCCTAATATATAGCATAGAACTGACCCATGACATGTGCGTTTATCTTTCACATAAACATATATACATGACATACACTGTGTCACATACATAGAAAAAGAAAACAAAGAATTGCTTTACGTATGACGTCACGTTAATCGGTTGAATTATTTTAACAATACATACTTTTCAGAAAAAAGTAAAAAGTTTCAGAAATCGGAAAAAATCGAAAGTCAAAATTCATTCGGAAAAGAAGCTCAAAATCGGAAAAATTCCGATAAATCGGAACACTTAGCAACCCTGTATAGAAATGCCTAATTTCACGACTTCAGTCTACGAAACGAGTTGTACATTTGAAAGAAACTATCTTATAAATTTTTGAAAAGTGAAACACGTTTTTGAAATTCCGTTTCTAGCCAAAACGCGTTAAATTCGTTTCAATTGAGTCCCAAACACGAAAAATTTGATGCCGTTCGCGGGTCTTGAAGTCTATTGTGACTGAAAACGCGTTTTTAAAAAGTTAGGATGGTCATAAACGCGTTTCTCGCGAATGATTGATGGTAAAAACCTAGTTTTGATTAAGGCGTATATTTAAAGTTCAAGAAACTCACCGTATTCATGGTGAAACTGTATATTCTCGCGCTCTATGAATGCTAAAATATCGTTAAAACGAATTTTCAAAGGATATAGGTGACTGACTGATAAGTACGTTATTTCGTTAATATGACAATTTTGCAATTGTGTTTTGATTTCTACATGCCCTCTGTACTAAATATTGGTAAATTTGCAGTACTTTTTTTATATTTAAAAATTTACCTGATTGATACCTTGAGTTATTTTTCATCGTAACTCAACTTTCTGATCATCCACGCAAACTCGACACACATCATTAATTACCTTTTTCGTCTTGGTAGACGAAATCAAAACTTTTTTCTCATAACGACATCGCACCATTTTATTCTCTTATTTCGTAGTACCTACATACATACACGTAGACGAAACAATAGAACGTAGGTAAGCCATGATTACGAAAAGCCAGTATTGTTTTTAATCAAACCTTACTAATCTTCATATTCTTAAGTTCTTGCTTGACTTCACTAGTATCAAATTGTTTAATATCTATATCCAATATCTCTCTGATGTAGCATAGAGATTTCCGATACACCAGTATTTCGGTTGTTTTTTTACGTCAGATACGATTTTATTGAAATTATAGCTTTTTCCGCTAGAATGTTTGATAGGCTTCTCAATTTCGAGTTTAATGTTCGAAAGTACTTTCTCACATTGTGTGATTTCCAGGAAGAGGAAAATAACGAGAATTGAACTTAAAAAGAACTATAGTGTATAAGGTGTAGAAGAGACAATAGAAAACTAGGTTTTCTTACAGATGATCCCCTACAAAAAAAATGTATACACATTGTACCGCCAAATTGATCAAAATGTATGGGTTTGTAGCTTTTTAGATGAAATTCAGTTTAAAACTAGAAAATGAATTTTTATAAGTTTTTCAAAAATCCAGAACTCCTATAATAAAAAAAGTGACATTTTTTCCAGATAACTGTGTTTGCTTATGCGCACGCAGATGCCGCACATATCCGCATGCATGTCCATTAGATATGCCATGACCGATAATCTCTAGAAAAGTATCAACAAATTATTTAACATTCAAATAGTTTTCAATCATGTAACAGAATCAAAACTTATTTTACGTTTTTCTCAAGACTGCTTTTTAGCGTCAGAGCTTTTGCCACGTGCAGGAATTCTCGATAACGATACATTGGTGAAGGATAATTTATTTTTGTGCAGATAATACTTATGGGCGTGGCCAACCGCCATGAAGCCCCGATTTGTTTTGTTCATGTAACACCAACCAAATATGATGAAATGATGATTTTTTTACTACTGATAGTACATATATAGTGCTAATGATCTGTTATTATGTCACCTGTATATCTCACCATATAGGAGGCTAAAGGCTGATAAAGGATACATCGGTGAAGATTATGTGATCACTTCAAGAAAGAAGCCTCGTGGATGCAACTTAACAGCTGAAGACGAAGTTTTTAATCGAGATATTAATAGTGCAAGAGCGGCTATTGAAAACATCAATCAGCGTCTGAAAACCTATGCTATTCTCGGCGGCATTTACGGAGGAGCTACTGATGATTTTCGTAAAATAACTAAGATTGCGCAAGTTGTCTCAGCTCTATGTAACATGAATTTAGACAAACATCCTATTCGTAAATAAACGATAAAATAAGTTCTATTTTTTGGTCAACTAACCTTATCCGATACTGAAACTTTGTTATTGATAATTCATACTGATTCGAATTTCGCAGAAACCTAGTGTAGGATGACATACTGGGTGTAAAGCATGTTTAACAAAACGATGACAAAACATCCCTTGACAAGCCTCCTGTGTGGTGAGATATACAGGTGAAATAATAACAGATCATTAGCACTATATATGTACTATCAGTAGTAAAAAAATCATCATTTCATCATATTTGGTTGGTGTTACATGAACAAAACAAATCGGGGTTTCATGGCGGTTTGCCACGCCCTTATAGCTAAGACTTGACAGAGTCCGCGCTTTAAATTATGCTTGCATTTCTTATAGAAATGTCGATTTCTAAGAAACCTTCCAAGGGTTTTTCGGATTTTAAAATTCTATTAAACAGGAGAAATCAGTAAATGAAAAATTCAAAAATCGGACCCTGTCAACTCCTAGCCATATGCGGCATAAAAAAATATCTCGTTACCACAGTTTGACTTGGTCAACATTTTATCTTGGAGAAAAGAGTATTGCTAAAAGACGCGAACACCCCTAAATTAAAATCTGAGTTAGTCAATCGATAGAGCTCGTCGAGCTGAGTATAGCAACGCCTAACGAACACCCAAAAACGTTTTTATAGTTTCCCTTTTTAAGCATATATTTTGAATGAACACCCACGAACACTTACAAACACCCCAAGAACGCCCACGAACACAAAGAAGAAAGGATAAGAACACCCAAAAAAGAGCGCCAAATTCATCTTCAGGTTATTCTGGGCTGAGGATGTGGTGTGGGGATGGCGGTGAGGTACTGGTAGGCTCACCCACATTTCACCCTCAGCCCAGAATAATCTGAAGATGAATTTGGCGCTCTTTTTTGGGTGTTCTTACCCTTTCTTCTTTATGTTCGTGGGTGTTCTTTGGATGTTCGTAGGTGTTCGTGGGTGTTCATTCAAAATGTATACTGAAAAAGCGAAACTATAAAAACTTTCTTACGAATCTTACGAATTACAGATATCTTAAATTTCATTAAGATCCTATAGGATTTTTGTTTCGATCCTACCTTCAAGTAAACTAAATCCTGAAAAGATTCTGAAAAGTTATCAAAACTCTCTCAATTAGAGAGCGAAAATTTAGTGCAGTAGTCAAAGAGATTTTAACATCTCAGTGACTGATACTACTGCTGATGAAGTCAGCACGTTTTAGTAGCTCATGGAAAAAGAAGTTTGCTAAGGTTTTCCCGAGCAGTCCATCAAACTACTCACTCTAAATTGATAGTGACTAGTGTTAAGCGATTGCGCAAGTTTCAGCGTGTTTAATTTTTACAGATTACAGCATCATAGTATCCAAATTCTCTTAAGTTTACAAAACAGTGTAGTAATCTAGGATTTTCTCGAGTATGCGCCTTTTCTCGGCTTTAAATCAATAATATCTTAAAACAAAGATCGCATTCTGACTGAACCTGACAAACTGGACTGAACTATTACCAAAACTATTCAACATTCTTTGTGATGTTCTAGAAGCAGCAACTTATCATAAATATAAACTTTAGTATATCTAATACATATATGATAATGGTCTAACAGTAGATCAAAAATCTCGGTATAAGAATTAGTTCTTTTGGTGTTTTATGAATAAAATATGTCGAAAGTAATGCTTTTTACTCGCGACTTTTTTGGGGGATTTGGGGTTCGGGAAAAAATCCTTTGAGTTATTCCATACTTCGTTCGTTTGAGTGAAACGAAAGTTGCATTTATAAAATCACCGTTGATATGACAAATTACCTGTCTAACCAACATAATTGCTACCGTTTTCAATATACAACTGGCATAGCTATTATTTGAATACTGTTTGATAGAAAGTAGATGCCAATCTCCAATTTTCACTGTCTTATAGCCAATACGTAATCGGATGAGACTGTAAACAGTTCATATCGTGGCACCACCTGCAGGTGATGTTCCTCATCAATCATCAAAAGTCTGCCTTAAAACAAGTCTTGGAGAGGTCTCAAGAAAAAATCGTCTACCGTAGTCTCCTGATAGAGGATAGTCTTCTATTATGGGGAAGTTCAGGGAGCTTTCTAAATACGCGGAAACATATATTATCAACCTTTAGGAATCTCGTGGCAACGCTCATTTTTGAAATAAAACCAGAAACCTGATGAAAACAGGGTTCTATGACAATAGTGGTTTCAAGGCTGTTTTCATCCAATATTAAAAATTCACAATTTCCTCGACAAGCATCAGAACGAGTTGGAAACTTCAGAATCTATAGTGTTTAGGCTATCTGTACACTGTTTGTAAGAAATCTGCAAGAAAAATTACCCAATGATTTTTTTATGCAACAAATTTCCTTTGAATACACTAAAATCGACATTCTGTGCGGTCGATACGTTTAAACTCAGTAAATACATAAAAAAATTCTTGATGCCATCGCATATCTTAAAAGGTAGTGCATATGGAAGTATAAAATCTTTTAGCTTTCCCAATACAAAGTGAACACCTTGAAACGTCTTATTAACTAACCCTTACTTCTTAATTTTTTTACTCGTTCGAATGCATAAAAATAATTTTTACCTATTTAGTGAATTCACATGAATTCAGACTAATTTGATGCGTTCATATGCCTTAAGAGGCTTCACTGGTCAGTCGAGCATTGCTTCCGAAGCCAGTGGAATGGTCGAAATTAATATATATATTTTTTAACGTTTTTGGGTTCTACGATCAAAAGTGGAGCTATGAAAAAATTTTTGGTCTCTTTGGACTTAATTTGACCAAGTTGTAGCATTTACAAAATGGTCGGTGTCTGAGAGTCTTGAAAAAGCATCCTCTTGACAATTTTCGCTAAAACTTCATCATTTTTCATCCATTCTGTTTGAGCAGCATCACATTTAAAAACTGATAAAAACTAAAGAAAACTTAAGAAAACGAAAGAGCTTTAATTTTGTTCTGATGTTGAGCTTTCCTAGAAAAAAATTGGGCTTTCTGAAATTTTCCAGTTTTCAAGACATGAATGTTTTTGATCAAAAGTCAATTTTGAATCATAAAAAGGCCATTTTGTAAATGCTATAACTCGGTCAAATTAAGTCCAAAGAGACTAAAAACTTTTTCATAACTCCACTTTTGATGGTAGAATCCAAAAACATTAAAAAATATATATGTTAATTTCGACCATTCCACTAGAATTCTCGATAAAGCCTCTCTTAAGAGTCACTATATTCAAACGAGTGAAATCATTTAACGCATTAAAAATGCTCTCTTCGGTTAAATATATTTACAGATTTTAAGAGTAGTCTAATTAGTTCACTAGAGTTAAAACCTTATGTATCTGAATGCATTAATTTGTTTTTGTTTATAAAAGCAAAAACGATGCTAGAATTGATCCTACATTTTTTTCTAGCAATGCCATCGGATTCTTCTCAAAAGGCTTGGTCTAGGATAATTGCTTTTGTTCAATCAGACACAGCAGTGTAGAGGGCCTAGAAACTCCTCCAAATGACTGATGCCTTCTCTTGATATGGTCATCTATAAATGCAGTCAAATGTATTAGAATTTCATGTGATTTCATGAATAAAATAATTTTAATGCACTTGACCATATTACAACTCTTACCGCGTCGAATAACTTTGAGTTTATTATAGGACTCTAAGCGGGAAAAATCACTAAAATGCGTGAAAAACGGTTTTCGTGAACTTCATTTTAACGCACTTTATGCGTTAAAGTAATTTAATACGAGATTAAAACGAATTTTATTGTTAGGAAGCCCATTTTAATTCGTTTTAACTCATTAATAACTCGATTAGAACTTTGTTGTTTACTTTTGGTATGCTAAATTTAACGCATGTAAACGCATTAGAAGCTTTTTTACGTCAGTCAAAGCATGTCAGTTTATCAATATTTAAGTGCTGTTAAATGCGTTGAAACATAGTTGATAAACAAAAAAGAAATTTTTAGTATCAAAAAAATTCATTGGCTACAAAACTGTATGGTTTCTAGAGGGACTTTAGCAGAAACTATTGAATAAAAACATGATTTTTCACCTTCTTCAATTTGTGATTTAAGATGATAAGTCAAGTTCATGGTCGATTAAGTTAGCGCGAGTGAAATTCTGGTATTTCAATAAAATGTTGGAATCAAAAAGGGATCTAGTGGCTGCAGTTCGTAGAGTAAACATTTGTGGTTAAAATAAGACGCTCCCCAGAGCCGAACGATACTCGTATCGGGAGCTATGACAGTTTTATTAAGAGCCCTAAAACATGTACCACACACTAGCGCCACTGTATCTCAAAAGCAACTCTTCCCACTACGTGATAAACATAGGGGTGACACTTTCTCTTTCCTACCTCCTTCTTTTATTAACAAAAGAAAACTTTTTCTTTTTTTTACAATAAAAAAGAGTAAAGAAATAATGCATATCTTTTCTTTCCTAAGAGAAAGGAAAGTAGCAACTTTTCTTTTCCAAAAGAAAGAAAAGCGACATCGTCTCTTTTTGCAAGAAAAAGACTTTCTTTTGTATCTTTTAAGAAGTCTTTTTTTGCAAAAAGAAAAGATATGGCTTTTCTTTCTTTTGGAAAAGAGAAGGTGCCATTTTCCGTTTTCTTAGGAAAGAAAACAAATGCATTATATCTTTACTCTTTACTTTTGAAATGAAAGATACCACTTTATCGTTACTCAGGAAAGGAACAGGAAAGTCTCAGCCCTAGATAACCACTGTCGGACAGATTTCTCCTTCAAACTAAGAGCTAGAGAGCTCTGATCGATCTTAAATTGAAGCTAAGACATATTGAAACAACCTAAACGAGCCCGAATTTTGATTTAGGCTATCATTCTTTTTCATTGTGGAAAGTTAAACACCAGCTTTGCGCTGTTTTTGGAACTTTTGAGGTGAAATCCTTCGGGAAATAAAACAAAGAAAAAATTAATTCAACTTTATTACGTCATTACTCTGGCTTCATTTTATATTTTAAAACCAGCCTCAGCTCTCCAGCTGTTTTTTAAGAACTTTGCAGGCCGGTAGATGGCCCATTTTGACCCATGTTCGAGCGACATTTCTTAGGGTGATAGATGGTGCCATCACACTTATGCAGTAACCTCCATCAAAATTTCCGCTAAGTTTACACTTGTGGTGACCGAGATAGATTTCTAACCAGGGAGCCTTAATTGCATTTCGTTTGAATTTTAAGAAAAATTTCAAGCTGAGATTTAATTTTCTTCCTCTCTAATATTTTTACATAATATGTCATAAAAACAAATTCATCTACTAAGGTAGAGGTGGGCAAGTCCAAATCCAGACTTGAAGGTTTTTTTGACGGACTGAACTTAGGGAGTTATTATCAAGTCCGTTAGACGTCCAAATGAACAGATAATATCTTTTATATTCAACAACGGAACGAGTATAAGCTGATACCTAATTTATTAATCTGTTTATGTCAAACATGAATAAACTCTCCACTGAATTGCTTTCTCAGTACATTGCTGGATTTCTATGGCTTAAATAAACTTAAACCAAATGCATTTTCCACAGATCAGGGAATATCAATACCAACTGGTTCTACTCTTATACATTCAAATGTGGAATCAACACCACATATTACATCATTCACAATGTCGATACCAGCTCACGTTCCCTCTATATATAAAAAAATCCGGCAAATGTTTGGCTGAGTTATTTCACTTTGACCTGCCCCATAGAATTTTGGAGCAGAAAAAAGTACTTATAAAATGCCTTGAACCAAAATTTCATTTGAAGGAAGCATTTTCAAACAAAAGTTGTTCAGAATCAGATTCCCGGGAATATGAACGAAGGATTATGTACATAAAACCAAATTTTTATTTAGCCGTACGCCTGACTAACTAACATGCAAAAACTGGATGAAGAATAAAAGGTAGTTATGACGATGCATCGGCGACGTAAAACTGAAAGAGATTTATCACTCAATGGCATGTCAAACAAGGCTTACTCTAGTGCAAGTAATGATGAAAGTGTTGAAGAAGATATCGATGAAAAAGTACTTGAAGACTTGAAAAGGAAAGAGCCAGATATCAAATTGAGTGAAAGTAGTGATACTTCTTCTCATCCTAAGAGTAATAATGTTGTTACTGTTATTGAAAATAAAGGTGGTTTATGGACAAGAATTCAAAATTTCTTTAAAAATTATCGATGGCGTATGAGACACTATTTTTATATTCATGTGTTCATCTTTATTTTATGGGGACTACTAGGTGGAGTAATTATTTATTTAATTGAATTAAAAAATAAACTAATCACTGTACATTATGTTGACGCTTGGTTTTTTTGTAGTACATGTGTATATAATTGTGGTCTAATAACGTTAGATTTTGCCAAGTTATCACGTGCATCACAAATATTTTTAATGTTTGTCACATTTTTTAGTGGTATTACAATTAGTACATTGCCTGCTTTGGTTATAAAAGCTCGAACTCATAAGAAAGTAGAAGGTATCACTGTTGATGATGATCACGGAGATGAGGAAGATAGCTCATTGCCCGTAACAAATTTAAACAGTAAGAATCTATCTCCAAATGTTATTAAAAAATTAAAAATGTTACCTACAGCAGAACAGTTACGTTATCGAGCCTATATGTTAACGATATTTCTTGTATTAACTACATGTTTTATAATTTATGGAATAGCGTTTGTTGTTATCGGTGCATGGATAACTAATAAATATGAACCTCAATATCTATTACAAGATGGAAGTTCGATTAATGGTTATTATGCTTCATTTATAATTATCATTACCGGTTTCAATCAAAACGGTTTATCACCATGGTCGGACAGTTTAGCACGTTTTGTTAAAGATATTTATATGAATTTATTCGTCATACTTGTAAGTATTTTCAGATGTTGTTTTTTCTTGATAATTGACAAAGACTAATGTTTTCTAGGTTGTGATGTTTGGTACATCATTGTTTCCATTTTTACTTCGAAATGTTGTTTTATTTTCAAAATTTATTGTTCCATGGCGTCATAAAGTTATTTTTGATTATATTTTATTAAATAATCATCGACTCTCAACATTATTATTCCCCTCTGTACAAACACGTATTTATCTATCGATTACAATTCTTTTGTATATAGCTGGCGTTAGTATATCACTTATCTTAGATTTACATAGCGAAAATTTTGCTCAATATGCATCGGGTACACGATTTATTATTTTCTTGTTTCAAACAATTATGACAAGATTTGCTGGTTTTACAACAATTGATATTAGTCAATTGGCTTCAGCAACGTTAATTGTCTATTTACTACTAATGGCTATTAAACCTCAAATGTTATGCGCAATAGATGAAACACCATTTGAACTAGAATGGATAGCATTAACAACACAAGATGAAGTTGACGAAGTGCTTCAACCATTAGTAACAGATGAATTGAGTAATAAACGACGTTCATCAGCAAGTATTATGTTTCCCGTACGTCAAATGAACAGATTTTTAAGAAAAAAAAGTGTTCAAACAAGAGCAATGGCTAAAAGTCATTTTGCTCAACTGAAACGTCAGAAACGAAAAATTAATAGTCGAACATTGAGTCGAATTAGTTTCTACTCTGATCTGGTTAATGATAGTCAACCATCACCAGTTCGTCTTTCATGGATTCGAACAAGACTATTTTTAATATTTTTTACACGTAAAATAGTTACATATGGATTTAATTTTTTCATCGTGACAAGAACTTGGTTATTTGTCTTTATATTTCTAATTTGTTGTTTCGAATCACATCATATGAGTCCAATTGACGTTAACATTACTGTTTTCAAAGTTATTTTTGAGGTGATAAGTGCATTTGGTGCATGTGGATTAACTCTCGGTTATCCGAATATCAGCTCAAGTTTCTGTACAGTGCTAACTGTGCCCAGTAAAATAATCTTAATAACTACCATGTTGATGGGTCGACATCGTGGACTTTTAGATTCAATGAAAGATCAAGAAAAAATTGAATATAATGCGTCTACATTACTTGACCAATGGAGGAAAAAAGCAATGGAAGAACAAGAGAAAAGTAATGATAATACGAATGATTTAGACGATGTTGTGATACATCCCGCAACTCAAATGATTATCACGCGATTTTGATAGATTATATCTACTTTCATACCAACACATTGGTTAAATCGAATACAAAAATATTTCCTGTTTCTTCCTATGACCATGGTGCTGTACATAGGCAATTATCTGAAAAATTTTCTCATTTACCCATATGTCGTCACACAAACCTTTTGAAGAATTTAGAATCCTTCTGTGTTTAATCCATACGAAACTGACAAGATCTGTAATTAATAAATCGAAGAATCTCAAAATGCACATTATATACAAAAGTAAATTGTTGTATGTTTGTGTAGTTTGTTTTGTGAGTGATTAATTATAGTTGTATAATTTTCTATAACAGGATTCTAGAGACAAAGATAGAAGATGTGCATAAGTACTGCATGAATTCCTGTTCTGACCGCTAACAGTACAGACGCTTTCAAGGGCTATCCAATGTTATGTTTTTGAAAAATATATAATCTTTTATTCTGGCAGAAAAATGGCTAAAGGTGTGTTTAAAGCATTAAGATAGGTGCAAATTATAACAAAAAATTCCATCTTTCTATATGCAAAACATTCCGGTTTGGAGCAGATGTATTCCTTATTTAATATTGCTTTAAAGTGTTAAGATAGATGAAAATGATGATATCTGCCTAGTATTTCGACTATTGACCCATGTGGGCATATTTTCGAACGACTTATTTATAGTTTACTTTGAAGCCTAGGAAATTCTCTATCTTTCTATATATAAAACGTCCCGGTCTGAGGAGATGAGTTCAAGAAATATTCCTTAGAATGTTAACATAGGTGAAATGGTGATATCTACCTAGGATGAGCATATTTTTGAAAACCTCGTTATAGCTTATTTTCGAGCCCAGGAAATTCTCTATGTTACTCTCAATGTTTTTCTACCTGACTCTGCTGGTACTTGCTCTCTCGAAAGTGTTCAACAACTTTTTAGAGAGTGCACATGGAGGTCAGGGTCCACAGTTGGACACCTGAAAGTATGAAATTTCTCTTCATTCTTCAACTTGCATAATGCAGATTAAAACTTGAAAAATTTTCAGTGAATCTCCGATGAACATTATTTACAAAACGTTATTGTTCTTGCTATTAACATCCTAATACATTATTATCCAATCTTAAAAAACTCTTGGACAGTACAATCTTAGTAAGATTTCGCTTACATTTGTCTACGATCTTAGAAAAATCTTATCAAATCTTAGAATTTGAGGGTCTCACGATCTTACTAAAATTTGAGTAAGCTTTTCACTAGGGAAGACACCAAAAGGATTTTTTGAAAATGGGAAGTGAAAAGTGAATATTGACTTGTTTGTTAACATTGACTACTTTTAGTTTATATTTTTTAGTGTTACGTCTATTTTTGCTTATTAACTTCGAGTGACATGAGAAATTAAAATCACTTATCATGCATGATAAGACTAAAAAATCCTTATGAACTGAATTGTGTTTCGATTTGCTAGTGGAACCCATCCAGTTTCACCCGAAGTATGCGTTTACATAGTTACTGTTATTCTCATGTTCGTTGCCACTTCGTTTAGACTTGAGACAATGAAAAACATAATGGTTGATGCAGGTTTTCATGCTCTAACTGAATATGAGATCAAAAATGGAAACAAAATGTGTAATAGAGAGAAAATTGAAAAATACGAGATAAATACGTCGTTTGATTCGACCCATTTGTTCGTTTCAACTCGTCGTATGCTTACGCAGGTAAAACTAATCAAGACATATGACATGTTCATCGGATCAGTGTTCTGTTTTAAATTACCGAACAGTTACCTATTACAGCCTTGTTTTGCTCATTATACATATTAGAATTCACTTTTTTAAATTACAATTTACATTTGACATTTTTGTATCTGCCGTCTTCCCTAGGTAAAAGTGTTAGGTTTTTGAATATGCACGATTCCTCTTGACTCATACTCAGACAAC
>CAJNOQ010007365.1:0-12390 GCA_905250885.1 Didymodactylos carnosus
TTTTCGCCTGTTACTAGCAAAAATTAAAATCCTTATATCTTGCTCAAATCTCATGCTGACTCAAGGAAACGCTTAGGACAGCTCATAAATCTTAATCGAAGACAAAAAAGGTGAATTTTGGCTGGGCATTGGATTTGTCAGCATGAGATTTGAGCAAGATATAAGGATTTTAATTTTTGCTAGTAACAGGCGAAAAAACGATTTTTCACAAAAATGCCTCTGGCGAAGTTATTTTCATTTCTACACAAAAATAAATGTTACCACTATGCTCAGCGTAGTCGATTACCTATATTCCATGCCATTTCGAGATTCCCAGAGACGTCTACTGGGAGATAGAGGGGGAGATAGATTTTTCATTGACACCTGCTGTAAGAATGCATGTGCGCAAGAAAGAAAATATAGAGAACGCATTGGTCTTGTTTTCGGTGAGAGATCACACGTGGGCGATGATAATGACGAATGGTGTTGTGACCATCAGACAATTTCATTCTCTTTGTCCCTCTCTCTTAAGACGAGTAATGCTGGTCCCATCGTGGCCGTGCTGACCGATCGAGTGTCGAAAGATTCTCATCGCCGAATTAGCCATTCAAAAGAGTTGGAACTTATGGAACTATTGTATGAAACGTGCACGAACTTCTCTTTCTGCTCATCCTACGAAATTGAAAGTTATTTTTATCATCAATCATGCTCATACCGTCGACGATTCCGATGAAGATGAGTCGCAAGATATTGAGATGGAAGAAGAAACGAAAGATCCTGGTCCTTTTCTCTCCATTACTGATGTTCGTTTCTCTTTCGAAACTCTTTCGCTTGCAAGATCAAGAATTGCTCTCTGTCCCCATTCATACGCTGGAGCTGGTGTCGTCAAGAGTTGTGTTTTCAACACTTCTTTGTTGACTATCATTTCCAATAGAGTCGTTTTTTGGTTCGATGCTTTTGTCTTCTTGTGAGGAGAAAAAGAATTCTAGTCATTGTGTGAATGAAAACTAATAAATATCTCGAGTTCTACGCAAGCGATTCAGTTCAAATTTTTGAAGCAAATAGATATAACATTTGTAAAACTTTCCTGAAATATTAGAGACAAATAAGATATTGGTCCAGTGCAAGATGACATTGGTATGTATAATGATGATTCATTCGTCGATACGTTACAAAAAAAGATTGTTGTCAACAATTATCATCGTTGAATACAAAAGATTTGTTTGATTCTTTCAATTAGTTACATTCACTATACACATTGAAAAAGAAAATTTGAACACACTTGGTACTTTCTCTTATGAAAATATGTAGAAAATTATGTCACATCTCCGTTTTTTTTAACACTTTTTGTAATCATTCGTTGTTCGGTCATTTAATCGATTCGAACCTCGAAATCTTATATCGTGTTCTTTTTACAAAATTTATTTTTATAATCGACTAGAATAATAATATTTTGGAATATAATATTAAAACAACGTGAAAAACGCGTTGTAAGTTGATCGTACATAGACAAATTATTATTGAGATTAGCACAGACTTTATTTGGAAAACACTCTTCATTAATCCGAGCATGCTAGGAGAATGACTTGTTATCAAGGTTAGTATCAAATGGTAGAGTTTTGTTTTTAGAAAAAATTCATTGTCAAATTGTAGTATAATAATTTAACGTCGTCATCATCATTTTATTCGTATACCAATGGAATGTAAATTTGTTCAAACAACTCTGTTCAGTTCATTCCTTTTCCTTCTCTATTCTTCTTCAAGAATCGCCTTCAGATACAAAACAATTTTTAATTTTTAAAAGGTAAACATTGTACTTCTTCAACTATTTTATATCGTACTAAATTTCATTGGCAATGTTTGATCAACTTCTGTTTTTACATCAAACTGAATGTGCAATGGAAGAAGCATTGTTTTCAATATTATTCGTCGTTCATATTACAAATACGTACATTTCACTGTTTTATTCTCTTAAAGAGTAAACTTAAATTCTATTAAACAAACGGGTTCTCATGGATTTAGTTTTAACGTGTTTTTTAATATATAATAACATGGCTTGAACATGGCTTGTTAGTTTTTGTATTGACTTATAATGCTTGAGCAATTTGGCTTTTTTGCTATACAGCACTAATAACTTATCTTCCAGTGGAGGTCTTTACCAAAATGCTGAACAGTTAGTTTCTCATATTATGACATTTAAATAGATTTTTAAATATTCTATATTTCTTAGCCGTTAATAACTCATCAAGAACCAAAAAATGCAAAGAAGTGATAAATATAATATTTTCGACGTTAATAATAAACGTTTTTAATTAATGTAAATGTTTCGGTGACGGGTTAAAAGTAGTATAAGTATCATTCGGTAAAAAAAGTGAATGGCGTAAAAACTGTTCATCAATAGAGCGCTTTACGGCAAGTTAAAGGCCGATTAACGTCGCTGTTTTTTCGTCAACGTGAGTCAAGTACGTTTTGAGTATTTAATATATGTCGCTATTTGAATAGTATATAATTGGAGGGATTTTGAGCCGTATATGTATCATCGAAACAGCAAGATATAAACGTTATGTGATTTGTGGTACTCGTAAATCGATTGTAAAAGTATTTTATTCTCACTAAATACCGAGAAGGTATGCTGTAATGTTTTCGCCGATAATCGGTATTGTGATGTTCATTCACTTATGGTAATTATTGTTCAGAATCTACCGAACATTTCAATTCATGTAAAACTATTTTTAAAAAAAAATTATCCGATATAATTGCTGATAATTTCTTTTTTTCCCCTTTTCTTGAATCAAACGGCACACGGATTTCCTTGAAAAACCGCATTACAAGATAAAATAAACCCAAAAAGTGCATCACCGATTATTGCATTAGTGCACCTTCAGCCGTGAAGTAAAAGAATATCATTGTTTCCATTTATTCACATACATCAGTTTTGGTATTCTATTTTCTTCCTCTTGCCGACGATCACATGTTTTGTACATATCTTCGCTTTTTTTCAAAAAAAAGTTGCCTCCTCATATTGATACTGCCATAGAAAAGCGACAGAGAGTGAATCACTTACTCAGGTGCATAAGAGTTTCTCAGTAAATAAATGAATTTACTCAGAAGCTAGTGAAAATCACTTACTCAGATGCATAAAAGGCAGTTTCTCAACTTAAATTTGTTAAAAACTTTCTGAGTAAGTCAAAATTTTTTAAGTAACTGTATCCAAATGAAGGAGTGGTTTGCCATCCCCTAATCAATAACGCTGGCTGCGAATGTATCTTTTCTATTTCTTTATCGATTCCTTTAACGAAGGCCACCTTATCGATCTTCAGAATTGTCTACAAGATGTATATTTTGATTTCGATTTTGCTTCGACCATTCGATTGAAATTTTATTAAAGCTTTTGTGGCATATCGTGTGAATGCACCAGTACTACTTGCGCGATGTTGCTTGAATGTTGTGTATCTGAACTTCAAGTAACTTTGATCTGATAAACTTGTAAAGAAGAACTCTTGATGAGTTGATGCCTTCGAGTAAAAGTTGAGCAATCTTTCCGTCATCTTTTTATCTGTTGATAAATGAATTTGTTTTGATTTGTCGAAACTCCATTTGCTGCTGTCCGAAATTTGCGTTTCACTGATCCTTGAGAACGTTTTCCTCTGCCCAGAGAATTAGTATTCATCAGGCGTTGAAGCTAAAATTGATCTTCATCATGTTTTCTTACTTTAGACTGATTCGATAATATAATAGAATCTAAAGTTTCTTGAATATTTTATTATTTTTAAGTCTTTTCAGTATGTCGTGCTTTTAGAGCGAGTTAGTAGCTTTTTTAAGGATTAAGAATAACTGTAAAAATAAACAATGGAAACGAAAACACTTAGCACTGTTTTTGACATGAGAGACTAGTCAGTATGAAATAGTTGTTTACAAAAAACTGGGAGTGCACGTGATTATTCCGCTATGACGTGCCTAGTTCAAAAATAGATCTATAGCAACTTATGACTCTTGCTGGAAACAGTCTCTTCGTTTACATCAGTATTTTAAACTCAATTTGAAAGTGATAAGATCGCAAGAGCCCTTTCATATTTCATATGGCTGTAAAATGTTTGCTTTGCAATATCATTATTTCGCTTTTTTTAAGAACTGACTGGGCTGATTACTAAGCAAACACTACAAAATTCAATTATGTAAATGAATTTTTTCTGTAGTCTAGGTATATAGCCTACCAGTTTACTTATTCTAATAATGGTTACATATTGTATTATTTTACATAGCTGACTATACTTCACCGAATGCTACGTAATAAAAAAAGTTCTGCACAGTAACGATTTTAACCAGTTCCGTTTTTAGAGCTATTTGTTCAGATTGAGATTTTTAACAAATATGAATGGCCGATTTGTGTCCAATTTATGATCTTGAACAAAACTAAATCGCATAATGTATATTATGAACGTCAGAAATCTTACAAGGCAGCGCAAAACATTAAGATTCCACTACAAAAACTATTTCTTTTAGAAATGTTCTAAAAACTTTTCCTCCGATATTTGTCGTAGTCATCGGACAACTGCTAGGAACCGATGCTACAATCGTTGTTCTAAAGTGAACAACAGGTGAAGCACCGACATAATTTCATAATATACACAATGACAGGTTACATAACGCTAACAGTTTCTGAAAAGCATTCTGCCGGCTTCTTGAAACTCTTAATAATCCTATGTGCAGTTCTAATACCCGAATCCTTGATCAACGATTGATTTCATGCAGCTGAACAAATCTTTCATTAATATTTACATCAGATAGTGGGATGCTGGACGTCTAGTTTAAGTGTCAGATCTCAAATCTAAATTATGCGGGACACTTTGTGCTGCTCTACCTGTATTGTAGTGGTGGCACTACTAGAGAATTGCAATGGAAAAAAGGTTTTGTATCTTGAAACTGTCAATACTGTATTTTCTATATAAACTATTTTGTAATGATTCGATGAGATCCAGATAGACAATCACACAAGTATCTCTTGTAGAAATTAGTTAATAAAATGCAAAAGAGGTACTTCCATTTAGGTCCGCCCAGTTTATACATGACATAACAGCCGAAAAAATTTCAAGACTCTTCTCGTATAGAGCGTAAAAAGTTACACAGAATCCCATATTTGTTTGCTAAAAAAGTCATATTCTACATGCCTTTTCAGGCCTGTCAAGTTTTGCCCTCTCTTACAATCAAACAACTTAAGGTTAAACAAAAGAAAAAGTTCTTGCACTAAAGCTAAAAATGAAGCTAAAGAGCTGATTAATCCAATGAAAAAAGAACAAGGTCGATATCTATTTTCCACTTTTAGCACGAAGCCCATCTCTGAAGACCCCTTTCTTAAAACAGTCAGGTTTCAGGCCCCACAGCACAAGAACTATATGGTAGAATTTTTTTGTTTTTCTCTCGTTTGTAGTACTCATCGAGCTCTACAAAATGGCATCAAAGACATTTTGGGCCCGCTTCCTTTTCACCCTCTTTTCTCGATCACAAAAGTCAAAAATATCGATTACTGTTTTCATGTTTTCACCTGATTTTCACTCTGTTCTTAAAATCCAATCGAAGCGAAATAGTTGTTAATTCGCAATTCATCGTATTTTTAACTAAAGTAATACAAAATTGCTTAAAAACAGGTGTACAGAAAGCCTTTTTATGGAACACTATTTTCTCAAAATTTTATTGGCCTACTTTGTCCAATGAGAGTCAGTATATTCGATGTGAGTAAGGTATCGCTTAGGATAGTTTAGCGGGAAACTTATAGCCGCATTCGTAGAACATATGTTACTTTAATTAAAAGTAAGATGGATTGCGAATTAACTACTATTTCGCTTCGATTGGATTTTAAGAACAGAGTGAAAATCAGGTGAAAACTTGAAAACAGTAATCGATATTTTTGACTTTTGTGATCGGGAAAACAGGATGAAAACGAAGCGGGCCAGAAATATCTTTGATGCCACTTTGTACAGCTCGACGAGTACTACAAATGGGAGAAGAACAAAAAAATTCTACCATATAGTTTTTGTGCTGTGGGGCAAGAAAGTTGACTGTTTTTGAAAAGGGGTCTTCAAAGATGGGTTTCATACTCAAAGAGGAAGATAGATATAGACCTTATTCGTTTTTCATTGAATTAATCAACCCTTTAACTTCGTTTTTATGTATATTCCAAGAACTTTTTGTTCTTTTTTGCCTTCAGAAAAGATGAAATATTGAGTGCCGTTTTTTTATTTTCGACCATTTTGCGATAGCTGGCCTGCCATTGTAAAAGTACTAGGACAAGTTTCTGATATTAGTATATGTACTACTCGAGTTGCGCTTTCGTGCGATATATCCAAAGATGATGTAAGCTCTTTAGAGGCATAGAAAACCAAGGTCAAAGTTGCTTTCTTAGAGGGAGAGTCGAAACTTGACATCCGTCAAAAGGCATGTAGAATATGACTTTTTTAGTGAACAAATACGAGATTCTATGTATTTTTTTATGCTTTACACGAGAAGAGTCTTGAAATTTTTTCGGCTGTTATGTCATGTAGGCGGACCTAAATGGAAGTACCGAAAGATTCATTCATCCACATAGAATCCATTAACTCTATTCAAAATATTTAATTTTTAAATTAATCATTTTTGCACGTACTTGTTGCTCGAGCGCTCAGACTGAACTGCGCACAAACTCGACTAAATATTCTGAGTATGTCATTCGAGAAAGCAGCCAGACTTGGTTTTGATCAGGACATATGCATTACAAAGATTTGGATGATGTTGGTATAATTGGTATAGAGATGCTTGGTTTTTTTTTCCTTCTCTTATTCTGGTAGAGAAATAAGAATACTAAAAAGTTAAAATGAAAAAAAATAAAAAGAAAGGTGAACATTCATTGGATTTTTTTTCATTCAACATAACATGTATTGAATTAAATATTATACTTTCAAAACGAAGAAACGAAAACAAACTTCAGTGCTTCATGTTGAAAAAAAATTGTAATTAGATTTTAATGGACGTTTTTATCAAAATCGTCAGATAAATCTGTTAAAAAACAAACAAATGGAAAAATGGTATCCGATGTATTAATGTCATCTCACATGTCAGGACTGCGCGATTCAGTTGAACCAGGGCAAACACAACGTCCCGCTCCACCGAATTCCGCAACAATTCAAGATTTAGCTGACTATTACCATACTTCATCACTCAACTATTGGCCAAAAACAAAACTAAAACGGTCGTTAACAACACAACTCATCGATGGCGATACTGTTGGCCTAAAAGAATCATATTCTATGCGTGGTATTCATGGATTTTTTCCACAAACAAGAAAAACTCGGGCAAAAGTAATCAGTAGTGAAAAACGATCGGTTAGTTTGAATAAATACAAAGTAATTATGCTTTTCTCTGTAAAATATATTTCAGTATAGCAACGGAAATTACTGATAGAATATATAAAACACGTGATACGAGCGTTTGCAGGAAAGACAAAACATTTTTTTAATTTATCAATGTGATATTCTATTTAAAAAAAAAATTTTCTCTTTCAGTAACCTCAGTGTAAAGGTTCAATTCCTATTCTGATTTTCTACTTTAATCCATCATCGAGAGAAAATGAAGTTTTAATTCATCTGTTTTAGCGTCAGCATGCGTACATGTCACTGGTACCTGCTGACAATAAAACAACCATCACATCAACATCTGACAAATCGTCTATATCTTTAAATCGATCATTCAAGAATAAATCTCCTCCTCTATCAACCTATTCGGTAACACTCACAACGGCAACTAATTCGTTTAGTCTTCCTCAAGTACAACAGAGTACAAGTACAAGTATTAAAAGAGAACATTCATCCCGTACGCAAAATGCAGATGACAGACAATTAACTTATACAGGTGTTGATACTCCGCAGTATTATGGTACTTATACAATACCAAGGGTAAATTCATGGGTACAACGATGGAAAACCAATTATGAAATGCATACGCTAAGTAATTTGATGCGTGATAGTCCGAATCGAATTATGAAAAAACGCTCGTTCATGACCAAACATGATCATTATGCTCAGAATGACTCAATTTTATCTTCCGCATCATCATTTTGTCAATATAAAAAGAAGCGAAGTTGATAATACGAACGATTCAGAAGAAATAAAAGGAAAAAAGATAATTCATTTCTACAATTCTAGTCGAAATTCCGTTTTTCCGAACATATCGTTTAGTCTATGCAGCAACATAGTTCATGTGGTAGATATTGATATGGAAAAGAAACTATAAATCCAATTTATTATGTACATTCATTATCAGCCGTGGATATATACAGTATTCTCCAAAGTAGGGTCATCTCTATAATTCATGAACCTTAACATCTAGTATTTGAAATTTTGTGTGATTGTTGATCTTATTAAAGGGTGATTAAACAAAAAGTTTTAGCTCTTATTGTTTCATGGTTTTTGAGCCATTATATTTGCATTTTTTTCACACTAAAATCCAGTAAATTTTAGAGCCAGAAAGATTATTAATGCGTTTATTCTACAAAAGTAGAGTGTAGCTCTAGAATATGTATAAAATATAAAATAAAAACAAATGAAACAAGTACTTGACTGGACTTTTTCAAGTAGATTTACGTGCATTGTGTCAGCCAAGTACTTGCATTTTACTTGTCAAGCACTTTCTCAATTACTTGACAAGTAAATTTACTTGGAAAAGTCCACAAGTACTGTCCTCATTACTTAACCCAAGTACTTGGCTCAAGTACATTCACTAGGGAGGCTACCCTAGAGAACGTACTTGGACCAAGTACTCCACTTGCGTAATGAAGCCGGTACTTGTCCTTTTTCAAGAAGTAAATTTACTTGTAAATACTTGTCCTTACTTGCCAAGTACTTTCAGAAAGTACTTCTTAGCAATAAGTCAAGTATTTCGTTCATTGACAAGTACTTAGCAGGTAATCAACTACTTGCATCAAGTACGCTCTCTAGGGTAGTAATTTCATTAATTACAATGCGTAAAGTACATGATATTAAACGTTGAGAAAAATTAATTTTTGTTTATCACTGTGATTAGGAAATGTTAGCTTTGATTTGTATCGAACATTTTAAAATTTAGCTGAATAAAAGCATTGGATGGAGCTGAAAATATTATATATCGGGTATCCCAAAATGTTTCCGACATTGTACAGAAAAATAATAAAATCTTCAAGTTTTTTTTAAAAAATGCGCAATTCAATTGTCTACAAACTTCTATTTAGCTCAATTTAAAATAATAAAACTAAATGTTTTATAGGTCACATAGTGTGACGATATGAAGATCCTATCAAAAAAATTATAACTGAACAGCCTGCCAGCGTTGCATCTACGAAGCAAAAATGTGGAAACTTCCTACTGAACTGTTGGATTATAACATAGAACTTATATAACAGCGTAATAATGTATCGTACTGATTTTTAAAACTTGTGTCTAAACATATCAAATGCACTGTCTATTACTAATTCATAGTCTATTACTAACAGACATTTCAGTAGCTATAAACACCAAATTTATATTGAAATTTGGTCAACCACAATTTCACGCCGAAAGTTTACAGCTACTGGAATGGTGTTTACAACTTACTGAAATGGTGTTTTTTTTCGAAATTTTGTTCGAAGTTTCCATTATTGGCACCTTATATAAAACGCGTCTTTTCGCGGTTTTTCACGAAACAGTTCTCCAGCACGTTAAGTCGCGTTTGCGTGAATGCCCGGTAGTGGCCAATATCCTGACTCATTTTGATATCCCATACAGAAAAAAACCGAAGAAAAAACCGCCTAAAAAGCGGCCAAAGCGGCTAAATAGCTATTTAAAAAACCGCTGTAGTCACTCGAATTTGTTTTAAAAATAACCGCTTTGCCCGCACAAAACCGCGGTCAACGGCCGCTTACACTATTTTTGATATTGTTCGAAAAACCGCCTAGAACCGCCGTTTTTGGTAAAGAAAAACGCCTACAGCCGCAGTTTTTCTTGGTGAGAAAGCCGTCGCCAGCCGCAATTTTTTTGTTAAAAATCCGCCTTTCTAATACAGTATTCATCTAAAAAGCCGCTTGAAACACCCGAATTAGTGTAATAAGAAATTGGTAAGAGTCAGCAAAACTCGTACGTTATTCTTATAAGATTCTTGTAAGAATCCTATGAAAAACACGATCGACTCTCCTACAGAAAAATCCCAGTACAGTGCTGGAAAAAGGCCGGCACTACTAGTGCGCATGGCATGTTATGTTCCACCGGTACGTACTAGTTCCACATTTTTCCAGTCACCGTTTTGTTATCTACGATTGCACTATATTTTACTCGGACTTTTCTTCGAGAACATAGTGCAATCAAATTTTAATGTGCTCGTCGAGCAGACAATGCTTTTGTCTTGTTATAATCTCTATCTGAAAAGGAAAAAATCAGTATGAATCAGGTACCCTATAAAAAAATTCCAGTGCAGCACTGGTAAAAATCAGTGCGCATGGCATGCCATCGATCACTGGCACTGGCTGGCACCGGTGCGCACCCGTACCCAGCAAGTGCCGAATCAGTGCCGCATGGGTGCTGCACTGGCAAAAATCGGTGCCGCACTGATAATTCATTTAATCAATTTAATTAGTTTTTTATTATGGTTGTTGATACTGAATTTTGTATTACAGTGCGGCACTGATCAGTACCACATCGACATGCCAAAACCATGCGGCATTGCCTCGGCACTTCTCTTATGAGAAGGAAAAGATGAAGTCAGAAAGACATTCGAAATATTACAAGTAGACTGTAGCGTTAATACAGACAGAAATTGCCAAAACAAAATGGTGATTGAAAACAAAACTTCGGCACTGATGCGCACCGATGCGAGATTTTACATTCTTTCTGGCACCGATGCGCATCGGTGCCCAGAAAAAAATTATTCGGCATCGGTGCTCACCCGTGCACAACCAGTGCCGATAAAATATTTTTTTGTAGGGTAGCAAATTCAGCTCTCTGCTCCCTTAAATAGGTCACATTTTCGCTAGTCAGGATGTTAAACTATCGGATTTTTCGACAAGTTTTCTTTTGAGACACCTCTTTCGCAGATTAACTAAGTCCGTATATATATGTCACAAAAAAAGAATGAAAAACAACAACTTTTGATATAAAAGGGTCACTTAAAAAGGAAGTGTTTCGAAGGAAGTGTGATAGTCGAGACACTGATTTCACAATCAAAACTTGTACACAGTAGTTTATTAGTACAGTAGTTTATTAACACGCCCTCTCTGTGTCTAAATTCTATGGCAAGCAAGAAAAATGTTAGAAAAGGATAGATTGCTCCACGTGACATAAACATCTATAGATATATATATACTCTCGCCACGTATATGACTGACGATACGAACGTTTTTTACTCATATGATATAATAATAACAAAAAAAAGAGTAGAATTATTAAAGAGTCAAAGAGTTCAGGGATCCCAGATCCAAAACACGAAAATCAGAAAAATCTGAGAAAAAGAAGTAAAAATCGGAAATCAGAAAATCAGTAGATCTTAGGACAAAGAAGGGTAGAAACGAGGCAGAAAAAGTTCCAAAAATCAGAATTTTTCTGCCAAAATCAGAAGATCTGGGATCCCTGAAAGAGTTTGTTGAATCGTTGATTTTCTTTGATATATTGGTCTACAATAGAGCAGATTGAAATAGTGCATTTAATGCTTCTTTTGCTTTTCTAACATTTCTGACCATTCAAATATGGCGCACATAGCAATAGACGTAGAGTAAAAAGAAACAGAAACCCCAACCTTGTTACCTTTTTGCGTCATTGCAAGGCTCGTTTGTTTTGATACTCTTATAAACTTCGTTATATGCTGTTTGACCGCTGTTGATGACTGCAGTTTTGAGCTACCAAAGCGGCTAGTATGACACAAACTCCGATGTCTCGAGCGGTTTTTAGATGAGTACTGCATTGGAGAAAACCGCATCTAGCAGTGTTTATTTTTTACAAAAAAATGGCGGTTCTAGGCAGTTTTCCGAACAATATCAAAAATAGTTTAGGCGACCGCTGACCGCGGTTTTGAGCGGGCAAAGCGGTTATTTTCACACAAATACGAGTGACTCAAGCGGTATTTTACATCTCTTGTAACCGCTCTTTTAGGCGGTTTTCTGTGCTTTTTTGTCTAAGTTTAGGCCGCCGACAACCGGTACTTATGACCGCTTAAGCCGCCGACAATCGCTACTTGTAACCGTTGAGCCGTCGACAACCGGTACTCATGACCGTCTGCCCTAGTCGAGACTCCTGATTAATCTCCCGCAGGAGTCCTGGAACAAAAGTCCTACAGGAGTCAGCAGGAGTCCTGTCACGGGACCCCAGCAAGATCCTCTGTGGAGTCATGGAGGATTTTTAAGGGATTCAAGAGGGATTCCTCAAGACTCCCACAGGAGTTCTA
>CAJNOQ010007366.1:0-12390 GCA_905250885.1 Didymodactylos carnosus
ATGTGAATGAAATTTGCTTTCCTAACCAACATGCTCACGCAGAGTGTCAAGAAAAAGACTGTTCTGAAGCGGTTTTTATTAACTGTGCTCGATGTTCAATGAAGTTATGTTGCGAACATTTTTTCGTTAGCTATCATTTCCATTAGAAATACAGTCTTTATTTATACGCACCATCGCTTTTAAACTGCTTTAATGTTTTTTTAACCTTAAAGCACTGAAGAAACATGTATGAAAACAGAACGAAAAGAAAAAAAACACGGATTTTCTGTACGGAAATGTGTACAGAGAAAAATCGGTTTTTCGCTGTTTTTTTTTAGTTCTCGGCCTAAAAAACTCGCTCAAAACCTCACAAAGAGCCTTGAAAAGAGGTTTTCTGTTGGTTTTGCGATGTGCTCTTTCATATGGACAGATCAAAAAAATTTTTTGGTGCAAATGATTTTTCGGCCTAAAAACCAAGATCTTTGAAAAACGGGGCTTTAAGGTGAAAGCGGGCAAAAACCATTATGATATTCGGAATCAGCATGTTCGATTATCCCTTGTCAACTAAGTCAAAGCTCAAAAGCGAGGGATCAGTCGGTGGCCTTCCCTCGTAAGTCAGGATATCAAAATTTACTCTATTTTATCGGCACTATACCGTGCAATTCGATAGAATTTATAAAAACCGACAGAGAATACTTCGATTTTTGACAAGATTTTTTACTAATCTTAAACACAGAAACAGATTGAACAGATTCTAAATTTCAGATAGATTTTAAATACGCAGCAAAAGAAAAAACGTGAAAAAATTAACAAGTTTTTTTTCATGGTTTTTAGAATTCCTATTTCCATGGTTTCTTTGTACCATTCATTTTTTAGTTTTTTTAATTTGAATTTTTAATTTATTTTCAGTTGAGATAATGAACAAAGATGTTACACATTAAAACATATAAAAACACGATAAACAAAACATGTTTAGCTTTTGTAACAAGATTTCATGTAGAACAGTTCGCGGCGCGATCGCAATAGATGCGTGATCGTGCGACGGGACTTGAAAAGTTGATAAATTTTCAAAAAACCAAGTCAATATTTCTCAGCGCGATCGCTATCTTATCGCTGTATCGGGGCACGATTCGCGATATGGTGAGTCGCGCCGAGATAATCACAGATATATAAAGTACAATTGAAACTTTGCATTTCGCTAGAAAATCAATTAACAGCAACCCTTTACCATATTTTTCATAAATTGAAGTTCAAACCAATGTTTCACATCAATCTAAACTCGACGAATTTTCACTTTTGTACGATTATTTATTGCGAGTATTCTGATCAGTGTAGAAGTCGAAATGTTCTGATACTTTTGGATGCGTGGAATATTGTCGTTTCACTCACTCTCGCTACCCTGTACTTTCTCGATAACGTATCTACATTCGGCTACTGCATTTTTATATCTATTTTCTGACGCATCGAACCTTTCTGTCATATTTTTTCTTCAGTCTGATGTGATTGACAACTTTCTTCTTTCCTGCACGCTGTAAAAACAATTACCGTAAGATAAGGAGAATAATGCACGATCCACAATATCCCACATTGGAAGATGTATTGCCACGCTGAGAGCAAGATCTCAATGCAATTTTCACTACGTCTCACAATATTCCAAAATCTGTCAGAAGATTGCATAACCTGTTGGACGGGATATACTAAAAGTTTCGTTGAGATTTTGCTCCCAGTGTGGCAGAATAAATCTTTCCATGTGGGACATTGTGGATCGTGCATTAGTGTAACATCGAATGACAGACAGACCTACGATATTTTACGTTAATCTGCAATCATTAATTAGAGATGAAATAAACTTAAAACTCATTCATAAACTCTACCTGCATCATTTCCTTGGTGCCTACCGGCGAGACATGCTAACAATAACAAAACAGCAATACCAAATAGTACACTAATCATTGTTAAGATAAATAATGGCCGTTCAGCAGATAGATCTCTTATGTTGTTATACATTATGACCAGAAAAACTAAAGTTAGCCTATTTATATGATTTCATATGCAGGATTGTCAGAACGGTTGTAAAAATTGTAAAAATCACAGTTATTATGTAAATAGACACAAAGAAAAGAGAACGATAAACTTTTTTCATGTAGTGCAAATAAAATTCAGGTGGATTTAGAAGTCAACTGAGTTTTTTTTCTTTCTACGAACAGCTGTTCAGATTACTGTAGCTTCGAATGAGTCTCTCGACTCTTTCTCCTTATATTTTCACTTTTATCTATGAACGATGAAACTTAGAGGTTAGGACAAAAGTGACTTTAAAAAGAGTGTATTATTACATCAACCATCAGAAAAATAAGAACATGAAGAAGGACAATAAACACAAGTAGCGTTTATCTGCGATACACAGACCCTTGGCTTGCAAAATTTTACAAATTATCGCACTATTGTATGGTTTTTCAGACAACAACTTTAGCCATTTTCTGTGTCATACTGTAATCGATGCTACAATGAACCTGTGGTTTCTCTCTCTCTGGAAACTTGAAAATATATTACCCTTTGCTTTGCATGATAGTTGAGTTTTAAAATCGACTAAATACTTCCAATATTGTCCTACATAGAAGACAAAATGCTCAACGGTCTCTACAACAAGCTTTTGAAAAGTTTTTTTCTATATCGAAAGTTTTGAACATTGATTGGATGCAGTTTTCTATTCTAAGAACCCGTTTGAAACTCGTTTTTCAAAAAAGTTCATTTTTCATCCAAAAAACGTGGTTTTGAACTTTTCAGAAACCAGATTTTTTGATGTTTTAACTAAAAACATTTTTTAAAACAAATTTGTAAAAATATACTTTTGTAGAGAACTGAATTCTCTACAAAATAGCGTAATTGTTTTTAAGTTTACTTGCTATGTACAATTTGTACATAGTTGTACAGTTTCCGACTTACTGTCCAGGTTTTGCGCTCTTATTTTGATACGGCAACTTGATTTTTGCGCAGATCGATGAAATATACAAAGAACACAGGAAGCTGTGAAAATCAACACTTTACCATCGTTTTAAGTGCCTCAAATATGCTCGACAAAAAAGTGCGTAACGCCGTGACGTTTTTATTTTGCATTTTTCTCCCTAGTGAAAAGCGCTAGAAGAAAGTTTTTTTAACTATCGTATAGCCCGTCGATTACTCTATAAATTTTGCTGTAGAAGTTTCCTTTTCACATAATTAACTTCACAAGAAATTAAAGAATTCCCAAGAGCGCTCGAAAAAGGGTCTTTTTTCGTATGCCGTGACGCGACACTAAAATCCTTCTCAAAGCCTAATAGAACATCGAACTTCGTTTTCACAGCATACTTAGAGCATGATGAACTGCGTCGATTGATGTTTGAACGAACTTTCGAGCTACTTTAGTTTCCGAGATAACCAAAGTTTAGTGCGTCGAAAACGTAAGGCCGTGACGTTTGGACAAGCCGTCGAATAGTCTTGGATTCGATATAAACTACGTGTTGGAAATCGACGAAGGTAAGTTAGGAATTTGACTACCAAATCACTACTTACCTTGCTAAATTGCCTATAGAACGGCACCAGATACCCCATGAGATTACTATAATACCCAAACTAACACCTTTCAAGAAAAAGCTTACTGCTCACTTTTACTCATTACATTTGACATATGATTTCCGAAGCTGTTTTCGTATTAATGTACTGCGGAAACTTGAAGATCAGATTCCTGCCAGATTCTTTTGCAAGAATCGATCACAAGGGTCAGGCTGAATTGCGAATATCTTTGTTCTATGTTTGGGTATAATAACAATTCTTTAGTCGTCCTCGTATCGCACGTCGTCTGGCCGCTGTGGCATCACTTGCATGGTTCGTCATTCCCATAAATCTTTCATGTTTGCAAACAATTCAACAACAAAAATGAATTTTCCCCGAATCTATAATCTTATTTACAGTATATACATATTAATTGTGGCTGGCACACTGCTATTCGTGTTAACGATTATTTTTACTTGTTTAGCATATAGAAATTTAAGACACATTCGTCAATGTATATAACCGCTTGGTGGTGCGCATCCGCAGCGAAGCAAACATCGTGAAACCCAACTGATGTCAGTGTTATTTATGGAGGTTCAGATTTATATTTTGATGGCAACTTTATATGGAATTAATTCATTTTATGCTGCAGTAATATTCAATGTTCGAAAAAGTTACTTGAGATTGTCGGTTGAATTGTTATTGCATTCCTCAGTAGTACGTTTCTTATATACATTAATAATTCGTTGACATTTTATATTCACTATTTGACATCAGAAACATATCGTCACGAATGTAAAAGTATGGCTATCGATTATTGTTTGAAATATATTTTTCCTATATTATTTACCACGAACAAGAGAACAAATCAAGCAGAAATAGCAGCACAAATCACAACGAGACATCCGCAACGAGGCGAGCGACAACAATAACTGGAGGAAAACATGTTGACCTTCATTACGCTGGTATGGCTGTGATCAATCCATCAGAAAAAATTATTATTTCTCATTAATCATTCGGACTCATTCTGCTAGCGAACAAAACCACAGTATTATGCAAAAGTTCTGGAACAAAAACGTAGTTTTTGCTTTTGCTGCTTTATCCTGTTTGAGCAATGAGAGTGAACAAAGTATTTGTGCAGCTGACTATAACAGGTACTGCTAAGGCGAGTCGAATACATATGAAGATAAAGTCTCAAACTTATATTTGTCAAAATTAGGTAGCTAGTACATCTCAGTGAGGTGCTCATTGATGAATCCAGTTGGACAAGACGATAACATCCTCTCAAAGATTTTTTTATAACGGCCCACGTTTTGTCAAGAGCTTTTCCTAAAAGTTTGACATTATCATGAGAACTTTCTATATGGAGTGATGGGCTTCCTATAGAATAGCTTAGTTTGATAATTCCCGAGCCTCATGAATACTAGGACATTCACATTTTTTTAATGGAGTAATCGTCATGAAAACATGGGTAGATTGACGTAAGATGCCTCTAATTCAAAATTCGCTCATTGATTTATGTTTCATTTCTTTATACACGGGAGGATAGAGCGTGACGAGGTTTCGATTAAGAAAAAGTATCTTTTAAGTTTGAAAAAAAATTTTATAGTGAAAAAATTTAAAAATCTTATACCGTATAAAATGGCAAAAAATGGTTAGTTCTTAAAAAAATTAATTTTTCGCGCTTTTTTTGGCGCTCGAAAGTGCGTTCAAAGCCTCATTTTTTTCTGTAATCCTATCCAGTTTTTCTTTGAAGAGATATAGTCTCCACTTGTATATCATCGTAATCGTCAAAGTACGAGCAACAAGTAAATTTTGGATTTCTTATAATTTTGGTCTGTTACTGCGATATTTCAGATTTAATGAAAATGGGTCGACTTCCTCCAAAATCGGTCAGGTCTTTAGTAAATAAAATTTTCAGTTTTGAGTCATTTATATGAAAAACCAGTTTTATAGGTAAAAGGGGCTGGGAAATCTATTAGAAACACTTTAATAATCTGTAGAGGTTTTCTAGAGCGTCTCGGGAAAACGAGGGTTTTCCAGAAAACCTTTTTGGAAACGGTTCTATTTTAATAACATGTTGCTGTGTTCGACCTAGCTTCTCCTTCCGATCATCAATCAGTTTTTCATTTTTTATCAATGACGAAAAGTATTTTGGTTCAAGTGGGGTTGATATTCCTGGAAATGCATTTTTCTATACGAAGGATGCTTCCACGACACCACCGAACGTTAAATACAAGCAGTATCAAAAGTTTGAACCGAAACTGTTGGTATAGCTAGCGATATCTGCTAAAGGATGTCCGAAACCTTACATCCATATCAGCAAGAATGCGGTGAACAGTGAAACGTATTTAAAACAATGCATCCAGCTTCGATTGCGTCCGTTCATCAAAGAAAATCATTTGGGAACAGATTTCATATTCTGGTCTGATTTGGTTCGAGCCCATTGCACACCACAAGTGCTGAGTACATTGGAAGCAGAAAATGTACCATACGGGCCCAAGGAGAAAAATCTTCCCAATGCACCTCAGGCCAGACCAATCGAAGACTTTGGGGTACACTCAAACAGATGATCTACAAGAATAATTGTGAAGCAAAGAACTTGAACCATCTTCCTCGGTGAATACGAAAAATGATCAAAGAATTAGACGAGAATATGTTGAAGAACATGATGTTGGGTGTCCACGCGAAGCTGGGGAAAATGTGGCGACAGGGAGTTTTTTCAACTTGTCACTAAACATTTTTCTGTCGTATCAAAGATGCTCTTTCTAATAAAAAAAGAATTAGATCTCTACGACTTTGCATGGTAAAGTTATATTGAAAACAAAATTAATGCAGAACTTTTGTACCACCCGTTATGTTTTTTCACGCGCATAACTTCTCGAACTTTTACTCCAGTCGAAAAAATTTTATAACTACAGAACGAAAAGTTCGGGAAGCCTAAGAATTTGCATTTATAGATTTTCGACCAGGCTCTACAAGATGAGACTACTTAGAAAAAAATCTGAAATAGTAGCAATGACTCGTAGATTCGAGTAATTTATTCGCATAAAACTGCTTTTTTAAGTAATGTTTTAGCAAAGCAACCATAACTGACGAATAAAATTAAGTATTTATTTTTCAAATAATATACTCGACGTTTCAGTCTCTTCTTAGAGTCATTTTCAAGAGAAATGTACAATTAAAATTTTTAAATGTACAACTGCACTATTGTATCAATATATATAAAAACATTTGACTGAGAGTAGAGAAAATTTATGAAAGAAATAGATAGGGAACAAAAATAAAAATGTAGTAAACATACTTGTAGTTCTCTCTATTGTTTTTGTTCAACTCGACCGCTACGATCGTACTTTTTTATTCGAGAGAATCCGTCTCGATAGACAGTCAAAGGAACAGATCTAACAGTATTGTTTAGGCTAGGATTACTTGCAATGATATAGAGAGATTCTGTGACTAACAGTCTATATTCTATTGAATCACGATCTATCACACGCCACTCATTCCAATCGATAGAGTGTCCAGTTTCATAACAATGTCTTTGAAGAGCAGAATTTTTCACAGAATCTAATTTTAGATGAGTATACTCTTTTAACCTATACTTATTCCGATTATTGGCTCTAACGTCTTCTAACTGTGCTTTTTTAAGCTGTATACTGACAGCAGCGGCGTAACCAGGATTTTTAGACTAATGGGCAAACTTCTGTTGTGTCTGAAAAAAACCATGGGCAAATGGGCAAGGTTTTTATTGATGGGCTATAAAATTTTTGGCCCAACAAAGCATGGGCGGCGGGCTGGGACAGATTCTTTTTGCGTATAGCTTTTTTTGTGTATATCGCGTCTTGCAGAAACTTGAATGAAATGAAGTGAAATCCTTTTAATCAAATATGCATCAAATTCAAATCTCAAGCCTAAGTCAGGTGTATGTATTTGTATATATAATTTCAATATTTCATCTGGATTTATATCGAGATCTTTATGAATGTATGCAAAAAACATGAATAAGTTAAAATACAAGAAGCGATTCTTTTCTTGTTCCGTTCTTAATTCTTCATAGAAAGAACAAGCAAAGAGTGCATGTGGGATTCAGACGGATGAAAAAAATTACATTTACTATCTAATTCAAAAATAAACAAACAATTCTGAAAAAGTAAAATTTTAATTAGCAAAACCTTACGGTTTAAAATTACAATGGGCAAATCTCCAAATGAAATGAGCAATTGCCCATTTGCAGACACACCTCTGGTTACGCCCCTGATTGACAGAGATGTTATAGTTTTTCCGGAAACAGAGTTCGTTTCTGTCCCGTGAATGTTCCGTAACCAGGCTTACAAGTCAGTTAATAATGATTGAATTTCGCTGGTATTTTTATCCTGTAGCGAGAGATCCGTAATTACTATTTGCACTAAGGACTAGACTACGAATGGTCCGTCTGAAGTCGTAAACGTTTTGTAACATTTTGTTCGAAACGAATCGGAAGTTCTTTTGTTTATAACTCATGTCACACTGAGCGATTTCTGTGAGGTGGAATAATCTTGTTTCCACCTCATAGAATGAAGAGAATATCTGTATAAAGGTAAACGAAGAAAAATAAAAGGAGGAACAAGGAAATGAAAAGAAGAGAAAAGTGAAAATTATGTAAGGAAAGAAAAAGAAGTGCAACATAAAATTGAGGATAAATAAATATTGAACAAAGTGGATGAGGAATATATCCTGTCGGTCAATATGGTTCTTTCATAGGGAGATAAGAATTTTTATATATTGGCTTAACGGTCGATTGAATCGACGAGTCGGACAGTGACCACTCGATGCATATGGACATTGATTTTGTAGCTTAGTGTTTTCTTTGTCCATCGGGTGACCCAAGAAGACAATTACTTTGACTCACTTATTGTTGAATTTAAAATGAGAAGTCATTTTGCATCTCGATTAATGTATATGTTCGCATGTTATTCTTGTTCATTTCGTAATTCCATCTAGGGACATCAAATGGGGGCCCATAGATAATCTTTTTAGCGGGTATGTTGGCACTGATTAATGCAATTAAAATAAACCAATTCGATCAACTTCTTGTTCAATCTTGCTCCTCACGAGTTAAAAAGTGATTACATGCCCGCCATCTGACATTTGATGTCCATCCAGGTCCACTGTCGCGCCCCATTCGCGGCGCGATCGCTTCGAACATCCTTTAGCAGATATCGCTAGCTATACCAACAGTTTCGGTTCAAACTTTTGATACTGCTTGTATTTAACGTTCGGTGGTGCAGTGGAGGCATCCTTCGTATAGAAAAATGCATTTTCAGGAATATCAACCCCACTTGAATCAAAATACTTTTCGTCATCCATCACGATAAAGCAATCCTTTGGAATCTGACGGTGCAAGACATCGCAATTCTTTTGTGCGCGTTTCTCTTGATCTTTCACATATTTTGGTGCTTTGATTCGTTTTCTGGGTCGAATACTTCTTCGTTGCTTTAAATTACGCCCAATCATCGTATGAGCAAGATTGTAACGAACATCCAAATTTCTTAGACTGATCCCACTGTTATTGTTCAATCGACGTGTGATATGTGCACATTTGTTTATTATCCAGCTTTCGTGGGCATCCACTACTAGGCAAATCTTTTATGGTTTTAAAGTGATTATACCTCTGAATAACCTTCTTTCTTAAAGAAATATCACGTGCTTTTCAAGTTGCCTGCGGCAGCGTCTTGATAGAAAGTTGAAACGCGTATTCTTAGAGCTGCTCTTTCTTGTTTCTTCATCTGAAGAAAACCAAGCATACAAGAGATCAAAAACATCTTGATCAAGACTTACTACGGTTGAGAGTCTGACGTCTTTAAAATTCTGTATCAGATCTTGAGAAGATTTGGCAACTTTTCTGAACTCATTAAAAAATTACTAATAGGGAAATTAGTTCAATCTTCAGACAAAGTAAACGAGAGAAGGGTAATTCTTAGAATGCCACAGATATTAGTATTCATTATGCTACTACATTACAGAGGTCTCGTCTTTCTATGCTATTAGTCTACCAGGTAGATAAATGAATAAATTTATACTTGTCCTTCTCTCCCTCGCTGTCTCTGTTTTGCAGTGCTCATGCGTATATAAGAAACACTGTTCATACTGTAAAAGCGTGAAAACTTTTTCAAGTCCATTATGGGCACAACGTTTGACTGAGATATTGTCTGAGCGATAGCGTAAGAGCTGTAAATTTTGCAATACCATTCATACAGCAGAGCTTGTGCTGTAGAGTACAGTAGATAAAAATAAAAATAATTGAAAATACAACCTCACGAACTCAAAGAACTATTAAGGAGTTCACCAAGGTTTTATGCCGATATCGAAAATCTGTCACGATGCTGACGAATTAATTAAATCATCAGATCAGATCATCGGACAGATGCATCAGACATATTCTGTAACAAAAACTGCCGACAATCTTGAACTGTGAGATGGTCTCAGGATCTTGTCAGATATTGATAAATCTACATGCATAAGATCTTGAAAGAACTGAATAGAAACTTAAAAATCTTTCAAGTTTTTATCAAGATCTGCAGTCAAGGTGTCTTACTTGGGACTGTTGAATGGCAAAAATCCTATGCCTCTGTCTTTTTCCAATCAAACCTTATTCAAACAGAGTCTTTTGTACTAAATTGTGAAATGGATTGTAATCATGTTATAAAAATTTCTGTTGATCTGGTTTATTTGAGTATTTTCGTTCTTCATATGCCTAATTCAAATAACTGTCCTTTGGATTTGTTGATGTGGCCTGATGGTCTAGTGGTATGATTCTCGCTTTGGGTGCGAGAGGCCCCGGGTTCGATCCCCGGTCAGGCCCACTTAACTTTTTCTTCCATTTCACAACTGATTTCTTCTGTTCATTCGACCGTAGTATAGTTTTACTCTAACCAAAGCCGTTCGCTTTCTTCCTGTAGAAAAGATATACGGGAAGATTTGTTTTCCTCCCAATGTTGATGCTACGAACGGACGTCACCATAAGTGACTGTTGTAAAATTTATATGTTCTTTAATCCTGAGGTATTCCATGTTTTTGACCTGTGAATATATTACAGGGAATGTAGGAAATCAGTGAATGTGCACATTTTCTGGGGAATCTATACATTCCCTGACTTTTGTAGGGAATGTGTACATTCTCTAGGAGGAATATTCATACTCCCTGATAGCGCTCAGGGAATTGAAGTATATGACATCCAAATTTCCCTTGGGATATAATAAATTCACGAATTATGTGATGTTTGAAGTTATAATAGAGGAAAATCGTAAAATTTAGTAATCTACTATCCATTTCCAAACAGAATGGAAAAAAGTATTTTTTGAATAACTTTTTAACAGAAAGAGTTAAAACCATGCGGTTTCCAGTTTTTGCTAGAGGAGGTACTGAAAAAGAAATCTATGGAGAAATTAGACCTTCCGATCGGGTCTACCATGGTATACCTCGTCGAACACAATCTGAAGGCTTCCTATTTCAAGTGAAATAATGTATTTTGAATTATGACAGATTTACTCGAACCTCTAGACTGTCCTGTTTAAGAAGTTTCCAAACATGAAGTTTAGCCGATAGGTGGATCCTAGAAAAATGCCCATATGGGACTAAGAATTTTGGAACTTGTGTAGTCTTAAACAGGACAGTCCAGAGGTTCGAGTAAACCTGTTAGAATTCAAAATACATTATTTCTCTTGAAACGGGAAGCGTTCAGATTGTGTTCGACGAGGTAGACCATGGTAGACTTGATCAGAAGGCCTAATTTCTCAAACAAAAATTCGAACCTTCTCATCCGAAGGGGTACCGTTAGCTGGCCACGCCGTATAACGCTTTGACCAATTGTATGAAAAAAAGGTTCAGTTTTCACGAACTTTTTAAATGCTATGTCTTCTGATAGATTTTAGAACCAGTCAGCTGATTGAGGTTCTCGACGATTTGTCTCTCTTTGAGATATCCTAGTAAAACAGCCTCACAATTTGAATTGTTTCATAAGTTTTAAATTTCTTATGTAAACAATACCTCATACAAAAAGTAATAAAATTCAATACAAAAGTAAATCATATTTCTGAATGGATGAATAAATGACTCATATTTCCTCAAAAAGATCATGACTTTGTTCCTTCGAAGTTTGAGCTAGTTTGAACTTCGAAGCTCTATTCAGAAAACTACGAAAAACATTCCATTCTCTTAAACTTCGAACGAACAAAGTCGGTGGAATGTTAGTTTTCTTCATTATTTCGTTTCTGGTCGGAAAATATTCTAAAAAAGTTGTCTTTACTGTTTCACCTATTAGGTTCAGTTGATAGATAAAAAACGATTCATAAAATACTGTTTAGTGACAACTCGAAGTTTAAATTTTAGACCACAGAAAGAAAATTTGAAACATAGTAAAGTCACAAAAAAAGGTTGGTGCCCGAGGGCAGGTTCGAACTGCCGGCTTCTGCATTACTTAACTGTTACTGTTTATAAGTACAGCACTCTAACCAACTGAGTTACACGGGCCCGTTGAACCTGTAGATGTTTCAATATGTCATTGTCTATAGCGTAAGGTTTACTGAGTACCAAACTCTAATGTTCGAAGACGGGCTTTTTGTTGTATCTTTTATATAATTCAAAACATTTTTGATTCTTTGACAACATTTCAAAAGCTTTTCAATGTTAAACGTTTGATTTCCTGTTGTATCTGAAGAAGAAAGAAGAGATAAAAATGCTAGAAAAATCCCTAATTGAATACCTGCAGCTTTGGAGCAGTTGATAACCCTTCTCCCTTTTTTAAAAAATCTAGATCTTTTGCATTGTAGTTTGAGGAAATATGAGTCATTTATTCATCCATTCAGAAATATGATTTACTTTTGTATTGAATTTTATTACTTTTTG
>CAJNOQ010007367.1:0-12390 GCA_905250885.1 Didymodactylos carnosus
TGGAAACTCTCTGGAGATAGGACATCATGCTTTATCTGTCATGTTTTCTCGAAGTGATTATAACATCTTAATAATTATGATTATAACGTTAGTTAAGGTTTCTAGTCTGCTCTATATTAGAATAGACAACTCCATTGTGCAAATATCGAATGCAGCTGAAGTGCACCGAATTAGCTAGAGTTGTTCTATCACAACGAAAGACTAGAACTTCATAAAACAGGATTTGACCAATTGACTGAAATCATTTTTAGAATTAACGTTGAGTAATTAAGAATAAATGCGAGTTACTGACAATTGATATGACCCTTTAGCAGGAAGTCTCTTATAATATGAATGTTTTTAATTAACGATCAAAGACTAGAAAAAAACCTTATAGTTTAGCTTGAATAAGTTTAGTAATAAAGAAATAAATCTTGTTTAGATGTTCATGATACCTGAATTATTCTCGGAACTTTATATCCTTTCGGACTGGTTGAATCTTTCGTATTTTAGTTTCAGTTATGTTTTTAATCTGTTGCATTTCTTTTGTAATAACTTTCTCAACTGGTGTTAATCTTGATATGCTTTGTGCCATGGGTTGATCAGCTCTGTAAATGCCCATTTGAATTTTCCGACTCCGTATGCAGAAACACGATGCCAAATATATAAGTGATAAAATAGTTGATGTCAGCTCTAACAACAGTACACGATAATTATTGAAATATGTTGACGATACATGCATAAAAAATAGACAACCAGCTATCATGATGGGTGCACCAATATCTATTGGAAATTCAAAATGGATTGGTTGCCTAATTTTAACAACCCGAACAGCATGGTAATTTAATGCGCCAGTAATTGTGATAACTACGTAGACAAACTGTGCAGATGTTCTTGCATGTATTAAGAATGAATTTGTCAACGTCCATTCATTTAACCAGGCAGTAAGGATCACCAAGAACGTAGTGAAAGGTATAAAAATCCAAAGGATAAATAATGATAATGTTTTAAAGACCATGATACGGATGTCAAAAAAATTTCGGCGAAGTAAGATAAAGCGATCTGACTGCTCTGAAAGAGAAACATTCAATCCTATTCTAGAAGAGAAGCCAGTTGTTACGTTATCCCACACAGGCTTTTACCTTAAACCATTTCAGCAACATCAGGGTACCTATACTACCAAATATCAGAAATATGCTGAACTTCTATTCTTAACTTTTAGCCTTAAGATGTCTGTAATATCAGATAAGCAGCGAAACAGCCCACATCTTCTAATGAAGATCCACTCTGTTAAAGACAATAACTGGAATCAACTTCTATTTTCTACTAGTGACAAGTCCAATAGCATTTTTTTATATCTTATTATGTCAAATATTTCACATTCTATCCTGTGAATTTCTATCATTAGAGAATCTCGTTATCGTAACCACTGCTTCTGGGATTTACATCAAAACTTTCTTACTCTGTCTGCTACACTTTATATTTAACAGGATAGGATAACAAAAGGCAATCCTATCAGACAGTTTTTTCACTAAGAAGAAGAAACATAATCTCCACCGAAAGATGTTTTATGGTTTAAAATATTCCTGTACTTACTGTTGTTTTAACAAATATTCACTCGACGTGTACGTTTTGTGTAACCGAAAAAGTAACTTTCACAGCAAGAGTGAGACATATATATAATGTATCTCTACAACAAAGTTAGTGCTGAAAACAGTAGACAAGGGAAAGGAGAATGTTTTAACAACAGCAAAAAGTTTGATAACAAGTAAAAAGGGAGAGAGATAATATCAAGGTCTCTTTTATTTTGTTATTTTTCAATTTCACATTGCCTTTTCAGTCGTCCAAGATCACGTTAATACATATTATGATATGTACAGATGAACTTGCTGTTTATGAGCTGCATAGATTTAACTGTGCAAATATAACAGAGTGTGATCAGGGTAGGAACAAAAATACATCATCATTCTAATATATATGTTGCGACAAACTTTAATTTAGGTTAAATTTTAAATTTGTCTGATCAACATTTCAATTTAAAGTCCGACCAGAAATTTCTTGGGCAAAATTTGAGTTTGAATTTTGTCCGATCAAAATTCAAATTTAAAGTTTAACCAGAGTTTATTCGGTCAAAATCTAAATAAAAACATAACACAGTGGGCAACCATGTGGACATTACACAGCGGGCAATTTTCACTAGGCACGTGGACTTTTGGCCTGCAAGCTACAGGAAAACTTAAAAGCGCGCTTTCTATAGGTTATCTTGTGTGCTCTATCTAATCGAATGCATTTTTATTTCTAAAAAGGTTTTCTAAGTGATTTTCCAGAAATCCGATCACTAGAAAACCACTTAGAAAACCTTTGAAAAACTCGAAAACAATTACATTGGATAGAGAGTCATCGATAACCTAGTACAATAGTGTTTAGACGATTTCATCTGTTGATAATTTCAAATTTTAAAATTTCAATCAAAAATCCCTATACGCACATACAAGAAACAAAGGAATCAACTAAATTCAAAACTTTCAGTACAAACACGGCTGAATTATACACCATTCAACGCAGTTTTTTACGACGAGTCCCAATTTATATTGTTGGTTGTTGTTGCTCCTGGTTCGGGTTATAGGTTTTTCAGATAATTTAGGTTTTTCTCAGTTTAGTAGCATTTAAATTAAAAAATAAGGCGATATTTGGAATTAGCGTGAAAAACTGTGTCGAATGCTGTATAATTATAATGCACGGACAAATCAAGAACCTAATAACTCTTCAGAGATATGGTGTAGAGGCTGAAGCTTGTGAATTGTGGATAATTCAACACGGGGAATCTGACGGTACAATAGGAGAATCTCCAGGAGATCTTCAGAAGGTTTTTGAAAAATATTTGGTTTTCAGCTGATTTTTAGCTGCAGTTCGAATTAATATGAAGGAAAAGCATGATGTCCTATCTCCAGAGAGTTTCCAGAGAACTCCGATTTTTGTTACGATTTGAAGAAAATGAATGGTAGTATCTCAGGTTGTCAGAATTGTGAAAAAATGTTACCAGTTCCCGTCGGTTTCAGAGTGTTTCTCAGAGGTTTTTATCGTTTTGTAGAGATGACAGGGGGCAAGCTAGTATATAGTAGAAATAATACAGGATTTTTCGGATTATTTTATCCCCTTGGCGTTAGTCAGGGTCATATAAAGCACAAATGTATGTTTGATAAATCAAAAAAGCAATAACTTTCGAGAGAAACAGTGCAGTTGGCTGAAACTTATGGACTATATGTAATCCATCATAAAAACCTAATGTTATCGTCGGAGAAACTGCAGAAGGTCTCCAGAAGGTTTTGAGAATGCTTTTAGTTTTCCACCCATTTTTAGGTACGATTTGAAGTATAACATATAAATTTTGCTTGGAGAAGAGCAACATCATAGAAAGAGAGAGATAAGTGAATAAATCATCTATCTCACATGTGCTTTTTATTCTTTGTGAATCTAAAAATGGAAGCTGAAACTGAAATAAAGAAGGACAACAGTCTAACTGTCAATAATTTAAAGTATTATTTTATTAAAGACTTTTTTTTTCTTTTTTCCTTACTAACATCCCCTTATTTAGAAAGAGCTTCATTAAAAAGTCATAGTAATATCGGACGATCCACTCCATTGAATTTAAAAGAATGTGTGCATCTAGTCGAAGATCCTTTAACCAGAAGCCGACAACGTTTTTAATTGCGACTTAAAATTTTAACTTCATTGATATAAATATATTGATTAACCCATCTTTCGAACATGTTTCCCTAGTAAAAAACTTACTCAGATCTTATTAAGATCTTAAGATAATCTTATTAAGACCTCAGTAAGATTTCGCTTACATTTGTTTAAGATCTTAGACAAATCTTACTAAGATCGTGAGACCCGAAAATTCTAAGATTTGATAAGACTTTTCTAAGATCTTACTAAGATTTTGACCACTTAAAGTAAGATTATTTTAAGATTGTCTAAGATTTTCTTCAGATTGTATTAAGATCTTGCCATAGCTTATCATAATTTGTGCATATATTCCTGCAGATTTTTCTAATATCTTATCTGTACATGGAGAACCTACCTTACTTGTCTAAACATGCTGTCGTATTTGGTTGAAAGAGTATTTTGTTCCACTTTGGATATGAACGTTTTTAATTTTAATAAAGTTGGTTTAAGTTTTTCGAAAAGAATATGAAAGTTCGGCTTCTGTCGACTAATCCAAAGGCCGAGAAGAAGTTTATTCTCAGCTTTCGTTCGCGAATACGTGGTAGTTCCACTACTGCACCGAGAATCGGCCAATCACTACAAAAATCATGTCTACACTCTTCATTCATACGAATCAGTTACCGGCTGATGTATTAATGTTTAATGATAATAAATTTTATGATTTTGTCAAAAATATTTGTGGAGTGACCAAAGCTGACTCAAAGGAAAAAACAATATATTCAGAACGAAAAAGAAATGGTAGAATAGAATAAAAAGCGCTAGTTTCCAACAGTGCAAACAGTTTTTCGATTTTTTTTCAAAAACTAAGAGTTGGCTTATCCAGAGTTTTCGATTAGGAGGGAGGGGAGAATTGCCCCCCGTGGTGTGAAACTCGGAGTAAGTGGTCTCCGAGTAACTGGAACTCGGAGTTAGCAATCTTGAAGTAGATCAAAGGCCCGGAGTAAATAAAATGGATTAAGTAATGTTCTGATAAAGTAAGCTAAAAGTATGTTAATAATGAGATCATAAACATGAATTTTGTCGTAATTAATAGCTTTAAAAGCCGTTTATGAAACACATTTATTATAGCTATGCCATAAAAGAATCGAAAAGACCTATATTTAAGGTTCAGTTTATCAATTAAAAAGGAGATGCGGTATTTGTAAATTGTTATCATTGTTCATGTGAATCAGTGAATATGATAAAAAGGAAAAGAAACGAAAAGTTTTGTCTTAATTTTAAAATTTGACTTAATCATAAAAGATTCTTTAATGGTAAGTGAACGGGAATTGTTTTTCACATAATGTCGTCTAACTATCTATGTAACCAAACGGGAAATTGTCCTGTATGTCAAGAGGTGCTAATGGTTCGAAATTTTGAAAGATATTGTAACAATAAACATACACTATTATCATCTGATGAACGTCGCAATGCTTTGAAAACTTTAAAAGAAGAATGTTCAAGAAAACGTACTGCAAAACAAGCAAATTCATCTAATATACGTGATTTTTATTTTGCAAAAAAACCTCGTATTTCACAAACAGATCCAAAAGTATTAAATGACAATAATAGTGAAGTTGTTAATCCAGTTACTGACAACACTTTAGCAAATACTAATGAAATCAGTGCATCTAAAGATGGTTCAATAACAATAACAACTTATTTTAATATTAATAATTATGATGCATCTTTGGACAAAAGCATTAACAGCAACAATTTCAACGATGATACAATAATTAAGAATACTTCTATTTCATCACCATTTGATGTTTTAACAAATACACCTGATAAATCTGACGAGGATGATAACACAACGGAGAGTATGGATGCATTTAATAACAATACAACATTTGATAATGTTAGTGATAGTTGTAATAATAATGATGATAATAGCGAAGATTGTGGAAAGAGAATTCACAATGATAGTGCTGAAGATGTTGGATTTACAGAAGATGTTTTGCATGATAAAAAAATATATCGACCAACACCTATGAAAACAATTATACCTGGAGTATTATTTATAAATGATTATGATTAGATTATGTAGATAAACAACGAAGTCGTTTTCCAAATGTTAACTGGAAACCCGATACACAAAAAACCAATAGTAAAACACACGGTAAACCTAGTTCAACATGGTGGTCTGGTAGTCGTCAACAATGGTTAAGAGCTATTTGTACCAATAATATTTATGGATTATTATGTTCTGTTTGTGCACAATATGCAACAGATGATGTTCGAATACAACGCAATACAATAAGCAGAGCAAGTGCAAAGCTAACAAAAAACGATAATAATACAATAGTTGGAAAAATTAATGCAATAAACATGAATACTTGTACATTAAATTATTTACGTGCATTAGCACGAACATTTTTATTTATGTTAACCCAAGAATTTGCATTAAATAATTTCGAAGATCTCATCAAATTACAAGCTAGCAATTTGGCAGAGCCAATAACCAAATGGTTACCAGTTTCAAACAAAAAACAACGATATTGGAGTGGGGAAAGTCGGGCTGAATGGTTGCTCAGTGTTAAATCATATTTATGGAAAAAGTAATTAAACGAATTAAAAAATACAAACTTCGTGATGGAGCATTTCGTGCTATACTATTAAAACGTTCACAAGAAATACAAACAACGATTACAAATAGTAATAATGAATCAAATAATGACGATAATCTTAACGATACATCATCACAAAATAACAAGAATAATCGTGTACAGTATGCCCAACAAAAACCTCGACCAAAAAAAGCAATTCCAACACCAAGTGATACAAGATGGATATATCATTACCAAATAATTAGTTTTATGTGGAAACATTTAGCAGCAGTAGTGGCTACGTTAAGTCAGATAGTAGAAAAAGATGATGATGGTTCACCAACTGCAAATGGCTATGCATTACAATTAATTGATAAAACAACAATATTTGAAATGAATGTCATGGAAAATGCATTAAGACATTCATATTTTTTTAAAAAGAAATTGAACATCGATCATCAACATTAGATAAATTTTGCATATGTCTCGATTCGACAAAAGATTGTTAACATAATGAACGTATTTGATTTTGAATTATATAAAGAAAAATTAGCTACAATTGACAACATTGTTCCAACAGTTCCACTAACATCACAATATACACGTCGTGGCGATCAACGTAGGACAACAAATGATCAAAATAGTGATATAAATGTTGATAAATTAATTAAACATGGATATTTATTTTAGATAAATTTATGGAATCAATCGAAGATCGTTTTAATCAAAATTGTCGAATGGTTGTTGATAATATTACTTATTTTTCTAATCCACAAGAGTATGATGATAATAAATTAATTGATAATGAATTGTTGCTGTTCTACTGTAATTCAATACATTTTAAACGTAAAGATACGAATAAATCAACGTACGAAAAAACAGAAAACGCAATTTTAAACAAACATTTATTACAAAAACAATTACCACAATTTCGTTCAACAATTCGAACAATAACTGGTTTACTTGAAATTACAAAATGTTTATCAAAATGTGATGTTTATCGTTTATCTGAATGGTACAAGTTTTACCAAATATTAATTACAATACCATTAGGTGCTAATGAATGCGAAAAATCATTTAGTGCAAAAAAAAACACCTCAAAAATCGATCTCAGCCCCGGCTCGTAAGAATCGCATGAAATTTTCAGGATATGTTGGGGCTATGATAAAATTTTCAGCCCGATCCTACTACGCACCAGCGAGATAATGGCCAAAAAAGGGTCAAAAATAGCACTTTTTATTTTCAAGATTTCTCTGTGGAACTTCATTGAACTTATAGATTTTTTTTTTGTTTGAAAGAGCGTCAAAAACTGCAGACACTGTGAGAGCCCGTTTTATTTCAATGTCACTTTCTATACGAAAAAAATCCATAGAAAGGTCAATGTCTCAAAAAACTGCTTGAAAACACGGGAAAAGTGGTATATTTGTCCTTTTTTGTACTAAAATTCAAGGTAGATTTAAAAAAAGGAGCCTCACAGTGTCTGCAGCTTTCGACGCTCTTTCAAACAAAAAAAAAATATTAGGCTTTCTGTTGTACCTTGGTTGAGCAATCTTGAAAATACTTTTCTCAATAAAATCTATCTTTTGCAGAAAATCATTTTTTTTTAAAAAAAATTTTTCATCATGGATAGTGGCAGTTAATGGAAATCATCAAAAATTTCCATCAAAATAGGGTACTGAAGAAGAAATCAATAGTGTTTCTGAGAGAGCTGATGACGGGCTATCTCTCATGCATTTATCTCCGTTTCAAAATTTCTGACAAAAATCGACTTTTTTGAGGGGGAAGGCCTTAAAATATTTGTTGATGATAGTTAGAAAAAAGTAAAAAGTAGTTAGAAAAAGCGTTAAACGAGAGAAATTTTTGTTTATTCAAATCACTTTTCGCGCTCAAATGCGAAAAATGATTTGAATAAAGAGATACTTTGCTGCCCGTACATTCATTCAATAAGCTATTCAGAAAAAAATTTGGACCGATTCTGTTCAGCGTGTAAAAAGGCGATTTTGCGGTAATGGTTCTTCTCAAGCACATAACTTTCTTGAATAAGAATCTCATGGCATGGAGACATTTCTTACTCATGCAAAACGCAGTTTTTTCCGATGTCATGCGCTTGACTTTCTTGACTCGTATGCTCGAGTTTCGTATGCACATGAAATTCTTATCTCAAGCACTTGAAGATCTCATGCACTTGACTTTCTTGAGGCAAACTTTTCTCTTTTTTGTCTTTTCGATCTGCAAAATCTTTATTATTTTATTCTATAAACAGAAAACAGAAAAATTTCTCTTATAGGAAACTTCAAATTGTACCAGAGTAGAATTAACTGTAGAAGAAATGTATAAAGGGCGGCCGAGAAGTTCTGTCTCGATTTGCACAATGAATATTGTTCAAATCGAGACAGGACTTCTGGGCCACCCTTTATGTGCTTTTGATAGATTGATAAAACAATAATCTTTTGAAACATAGAGGCTAATTGTCTTAGAAGGAGAAACCAAATCAACTAGAAAAGAAAACGACGTTTCTGTTTACCCAAGCACAAAAAAGCATCGAGTATCGCCCAATGCATCTCGTGGTTAGTTCTCTCCAAAAAAAAGGTTTACTATATAACTTAAAAGAGTACAGAGAACCATTTCTACACTCTTTAGGTTTCGTATCATATCTGGGGTTCACTATCCGACCACAAGAGTCACTAAGTGTTTCGAAAGATAAATGGTTTCGTACAGTCACTTTGAAAAAAATAAAAACTGTTATAAAAACAAAATTTCTGCTAAACCTTTTTGGTATTTTAGTAAAGGCAATCTGGAATTTTTTAGGCGACTTAGTGTCGCCGAGAAAAAGTAAAATCGTAAAGCGACTTTCGTTAAAGGTTTAGCACTGTTTTCAGTTCTCTAATAAGTAGGTGGTGGTCTTGTTTTCCTGTGTTTTTCTTCTTTTAATCTTTGGTATGTATCACGTGTCTTCCATCCATGTCAGAGATAACTTTGAAAATATGCTGAATGAAAAATGTAATACCAAAATTTCTATAGTTGAAGACAACAACCGGTCGACTATCCTCCATTAAAGCGTACAGAGACAGTCAACATCGATTGTTTCTTGAAAAAATCGATTTTGAGGACAAAGATTTGTATCGTGCAGACAAAGAATTCGACTATAGTTACAGTCTTTTCACACAGTCGGTGCCAGGAGGGATTTCCAATCGAGTCATGAACATCATCACATCGACAATATCGCGTAACGAACTGATGAAGAAGAAAATGAGGCTAGTGAAAAAGCTGGTAGCATACAACAAAAAAAGCGTTTGTAAAACACCGACCAGCGGTACATAAAACACGAAAGTAGTTACGAATCTTTCTAGTCGTGCTCTGACTCCTGAATAAACACGATGCCTAGCCAACGGTCTCTACTATGGTTTAGTCCCACAGCGTGCTGATGAATTGAGTACAGTCAATGAAATTGAGCAATTCTTTCGTCGGGTGAAAGATATATATCAAAATCACAAAGATCTGCTCTCAGATCTTCGCGGCAGTGACAAACATGTCAACAAGGATCTTCATATTCTCAGCTCCAACTAAATGAGTCTTTTCGAGAGCTTGCTAACTTTGACAGATTCATTCACCTGGAATGCCAAAGACAAAAACAGAATATTCTAGCATTCGAATGAAGCCAATAAAGAATATCAGAGAATTCTGAAAAATCTTTGTCAAGATAAGTATGTCGTTATTACACGACCTGACAAAGGACGTGGAGTCGGCATTATGAACAAGGACGATTACATCGACAAAATGAACCGCATCGTTGGAGACACAACCAAATTCAAAGTATTGTTTGCCTATCCCACCATTAGTCGAGAGAATAATTTAATCTACCTGCTTCGACGACTAGCAAAACAAGGACACATAAACACTGAGTTCTACAATATAACCCGACAAAGTGGATCAAATCCCGATCGAATGGATTTTCTTTCACTGAAAAACTATGACTTTATAAGGTGATTTTGGTCATTCTCAAAACGCAATTATGAAGGCAAAGTCACGAAAAATCCATTTTATCAACACAGTAGGCGGACCAGTGCTCAAGACTCCAAAAGTGTGCCTTAGAGTAGAAAAAGGAAGGAAGTCTATCCAACTTTAGCTACTTTTCCATGAATTTTCAGTCGGTGTGCCAAGTAGTATTAAGACAAACACATTCGCATAAGGGTATACAACGGACAAACATGTTATCAGAATTGCTATTATTATAATACCAATGTCTAACAATGAGGATATGGTTTTTGCTTTTATTCTTTGGTTACGTGCATAACATATTTCGTATGTATACAAGGAGACACTGTGATACTAATTTCTGTTCACAAATATATGCATCAAGGCTCGATGAGATCCCAAGTTTATCTGCAGATGGTCTCTAAGTTGATAAAAACGTTAACAATGCTCACACTATTTATGGTACTGCTTTTTCTGCGTATAAAGTGCAAAATTCTGGAACCCACCATTGTATTAAGCCTAAAGAGACAGTTCTAAAACATTAATTGTTGTTGAGTCAGTACTTTATTAAACTAGAGATATTTGATGGTACAGTGCGGAAAATGACGGAGAGTTGTCCGAGAAAACGTGATTTGGACTAAAAAGAATTTTATTTAAAAGGATCAGGAACCATGTTTGATTGTTTGACTGCACAAAATATACTTGTGCGCTAACCCAGGTGTTATGCAAGCCGTTCAAGCATATTCATCGCAACTACTTCGAAGTGCGTACGCACATAACATCGATTCAGTTTTAAATCACGCTAAATCAGCACATGTTAATTTTTTCTTCTCTTCCAGCAATATTATTGATCTGTACTAAAGCTCATCAATTAGAGTTACTGCCAAAAGTCTATAGAATACCGTCCAGTTAATAAATGAAATTCACAGTAGGCAAACTTTCCCTTTCCTGCAAAGTCATCTAAAACAAAACCAGTAAAATTTGCTGCAAACTGGAAGACTGCTAACTGCAGACCTGAATTAACAAGTAGAAAGCCAGAATGCAGAAACTCAGGAATGCAGGAATTCAGGAATTCACAAATTCAAGGAAAGCAGGAATTCAGGAACTGGCAAATTCAGAGCAGGTAGGAAAACAGGAATTCACGAATTCACAAATTTAAGGAAACCAGGAATTCAGGTATTCGCAAATTTTAGAACAGCAGGAATTCAGGAATTCACAAATTCAGAGCATGTAGGCAAGCAGGAATTCATGAATTCAAAAGTTTTAGAACGGCAGGAATTCCGGAATTCAGGAATTCAGAGCATGTAGGAAAACAGAAATAAACGAATTCCGAAATTTAAGGAGGGCAAGAATTCAGAAATTCGCAAATTCAGAGCAGGTAGCAAAACATGCATTCAGCAATTCATAAATTTTAGAACAGCGGGAATTCAGGAATGGTTGAGAGTTTTAGAACCGCAAAATTCCGGAATTCAGAGCATGTAGGAAAGCAGGAATTCAAAAATTTTAGAACAGGGGCAATTCAGGAATTCACAAATTTTAGAACAGGAGGCATTTAGGAATTCACTAGTTTTAGAACGGCAGTAATTCACGAATTCAGAGCATGTAGGAAAGCGGGACTGCAGGAATTCACAAGTTTAAGGAAAGCAGGAATTCAGGAATTCTCAAATTAAAGGAAAGCAGGAATTCAGGAATTCACAAATTCAGAGCAGGTAGGAAAGCAGGAATTCGCGAATGCCCAACTTTAAGGAAAGCAGGAAATCAGGAATTCTCAAATTTTAGAACAGGACGAATACAGGAATTCACGAGCTTTAAAACAGCAGGAATTCAGAGCATGTAGGAAAGCGGGACTGCAGGAATTCACAAGTTTAAGGAAAGCAGGAATTCAGGAATTCTCAAATTAAAGGAAAGCAGGAATTCAGGAATTCACAAATTCAGAGCAGGTAGGAAAGCAGGAATTCGCGAATGCCCAACTTTAAGGAAAGCAGGAAATCAGGAATTCTCAAATTTTAGAACAGGACGAATACAGGAATTCACGAGCTTTAAAACAGCAGGAATTCAGAGCATGTAGGAAAGCGGTAATGCAGGAATTCACGAGTTTAAGGACAGCCGGAATTCACAAATTCAGAGCAAGTAGTAAAACCGAAATTCTCGAATTCACAAATTTAAGGAGAGCAGGAATTTA
>CAJNOQ010007368.1:0-12388 GCA_905250885.1 Didymodactylos carnosus
AGAATGGACTCGATTGTTTTTTGGAATAACGTTTGACAGAAAAGAGTTAAAGAGTTACAGTTTTCGCCATTTGAAAAAGAGGAGACTTGCCCACATCTTTTTATAAGCAAGATTAATTTTAAAACATTCTTATAAAATAGTTTTTTCAGACGATTCCTGGAAAAGCAGAGCGTAGTGCAAAAACTTGCAATAGAAATCCACTGATTCTTTTTTCATGAGTAGATAACCCAAAATGTTTTCTTCAGAACTCGTATCTAGTAGCGTTTGTTAACCTGTAAATGGAATGAAGTATAGATAATCAGCTACATTGAGTCCTATGGCAGTGCTTGTTTGGGGAAAAGTTCTAATAATTCTGCTGGAAACCAAGTTATATTGAGATTAATAAGCGGAATATTTTTAAATTAATCTTGCTTATAAAAAGATGCGCTCAAGTCTCCACTTTAGAAAGGCGAAAAATCACAGCTTCTTTTTATCAAACATTATGATAAAAACAACCGAGTCCATTCTTTCCTTTTACAGACAACGGAAAGCGTATTCTTTGCGTTTTTGCTAAATCATTTCGTTGTTTTAGGTTACATGATACCGGGGTAAAAGTTTTGAATTTGTTTAATTTCAAACATTTTGACACAAATGAAAATTTACAAAAAAGAGTATTACTGAAAAATGGGACGAACAGGATTTATTGGATGTTCGCCTACATGTAATATCTCGTATGAGGAAGTTTCGCTTTTAGACCTCTAGATCTACGGTGACAAGCTTTTCTGTTCTGTTTTTCACTTCTCTTTCTCTACTTAAAAACGAGAAAAAGATCATTATCTAAGGGTTTTACTTACTGATCCTCGAGTGATGTAGCACCTTGTTTTGATGTTTCTGTTAATCTATAAGCGAAAATGATATTAGTTTATTTGAGAAGCCGATTCTTCATTCAAGTTAAGACATGTGACTACACATCGATGCATATCCAACAACATACCTTATTTCATCATGCACGCTTTTGCGTCTTTTTTCTTTAATATAACTAACTAACATGGTTTTTTTCTATCTCAATTCAGCGACAATGAGTTATTATTCGTATTTTTCATTTATCTCTTACCTGTACTTCGTTTGACCTTCATCCTCATCCATTGCTTAGTCAGCCATCAATGGAAAATCGATTATGAAATTAACGGTAATTTTTAATTTGGTTTTCTCATTAGAATAAGCATCAAATAGCTGTCAGTTGCAGCTAAAATCAAACACCATATTCTAGACAAATTAGAATAGTAAAATTACATGACTTTCTTTTCTTTCAACTATTGGAGCATGCTAAAGTGTTACCATAACACTATGTACCTATATTGTTCGAGATGATCGTACTAGTTTAGACATTGAAAAAGTATCAGAACGTGAAATAGAACAAGAAGTTATTATTGTACCTTATTCAGTAATCGAAGTGATGAGTATAGAGCGAAATTTACAACATTGAGTAAAGATAGAACTTGGAGAATGTATATATGAGTAGATAGTGTCAGACAATCAGTAATCAATAGTTGGTCATTAGCTGATGATATCTGTATTATCAATAAAACAAAGTCTTTTTCACAAAAAGAAAAATAATAGAAAAAAATACTACAATAGAAGCTCGCTAAAGTGAACATCTTTCTAACGGTTTCTACAGTTAAAATGATCTCTCTGTAATGGATCTTTAAAAGAAAATTTGAGTATGGAAAAATGAAGAATCACTGAATATAGGAGAATGATTGAGTATTAATATGAGATGAGAATAAAGGCCTATTATCTGATCATATTCACAGCTATTTCTACTCCAGTGTTATTATGTAAATTTCGTCCTATACTCATCATACCTCTCCAAGCAAACATCACCTGTGGGAAAAATCTAGATACATTTCGTTTATAATCAGGTGATACATGACTAGTTGTCATCTAGATTACTATTTGGATAAGGGACTTTTAACTAGAGGCGTCTGCATGTGTAACCAGCAATAGTTAAATCGATCGATTATCGGACGATAAATCGATAGTTGCAACTAGAAGAAGTCTTGTAATCGCCCAATTACTAGATTTCCACTCTCGTTATCCAATAGCTGCAATCGAATAAAAATCTAATAATCTAGATGAATCGGGTGATATCAGATATATTTTTGACGCTTGGGTATACGGAATCGCAGCACGGCGACCATGCATTCTTAGCGGGAAACGAAGCAATAGATGATAAATTCAATATGCATCAAATGTCCATATATCCCATTAAAATTGACGTTGAACAGAGAAAATGTTAGCAATCAAACCGCTAGATTTTGAAATGATGATCATTAATAGTGTAATACAAATTAAACTGTATGATAAACGAACAAAATTCAGTTCCAGAATTGTAAATTAGCCGGATTTTGAACGGAAACTTTTCGCAAGTGATGGGTTATGGTGTAGTAATAGGACAAATGCTTCGACTGTCCAAAACATGCATGAATTACAACACCTTTAGAAAAATTAGTATGGGCAAGTACAAGAAATTGCCAGGGTAAGAATATGTCTCATAAAACTTGCTAAACATATTCAATAAGTTCTTTCAAAAATTTGCTAGAAAAAATTTTGCTAACTTTGCCAAAACAATTTGCAGCTTAGTGAATATTTTTCTCCAGAATATGTAAGACTTTTTTATACGCTAGAACTTTTTGATTTTTGTCATTTGAAGAAGAAATTTCACCTAGTTTCAACAGCAAATAAGCAATACTTGTATGATCTTCGGTCAGATCTTTCTCAGAAAGAGCTTATTGTTCATAGCAAAAATCAATAGCAAACGTGCCTTCTCTTTTATGGTATAAATCAGTCAATGCTTTTATGCAATTTGTTTGCCGTCAACCACCAATAAATAAAATTGTTTTATTCATTTTGAAAGCTAGTAAAACTGTTCGGCCTCCTTCTGTTTCCCTTGAGCCATATATATATCACCAATTATTCCTTGACAATGAATGGTTCCAGCGTGCGGACAACGTTGAACGTGATGAAGTATTTCACGTGCTTCAATGCATAAATTAAAGGCGTCTTGAAATTGTCCGTTTATTGTATGTATTGTTGCCATATTTAGTTTAGTAATGGCAGTGTTATTTCTGTCATTTTTACAACGGAACGCTTTTGTGTAATAATCGAAAGCTTCGTACAAGTTTCCTATGGTTTTATAATAATTTCTAATATTGTTTAACGTTACACTTAAATCTGGATGGTTCGAATGACGCAATTTTTTATTTATTTCATACGCTAATTTAGAATTTTTTAAATGCGTCATTCCAATTTGTTGTACGCATATTTAAATCACCGATATGATCATAAACCGATGTCAAATCTTCATGTTGTCTGGGCAGTATCTGTAACATCATATGAAATTAGGATTCAGCATTTGCATATTGATGTATGTCTAATAGAATTCGACCAAACAGCAGATTGATATTGTCAATTTGAAACTTTTTTATGATTGAATCAATTCGCTCTTTTATTTCATACGTTCCTTTATCAGTTGCTGTCATTTTTATTTTCCACACCTTAAGTTCTGTATCATAATTAACACTTTCCGTTTTAAATGCAGAACCAATATTAAATAATACTTCTCGTTCATAGCTTCCGGCAAAAGTTTCAACATCAGTACATACTGTATTTCGAAGATTAAACGGCTCAAAGGTTATTTCAAATAGAATAACTGTAAAATCTTCGACATCCGATGCAACAAGAACAAATTGTAATGTATTTGCACGTTCTTTAGACGTTGATAAAAATCCATTTGTCGAAATTAAACTACCAATATTTGCTTTGTATTATCAAATTCTTTTATTAGCATATGTGCTTGACCCCGATAAAGTGTTAAATGAGATTTAAATGCTTGTTCTTTATGTATATTTTCTAATTGTGTAGAAAGATCGATAATAAAGAATCGAAATAAGTAACCAAGTGAAGCAAAATCGATCTTCGGAAAAAATTTTCGAAGGTGGTTTTCCAAAGGATTCGAGAAACTAGCTTGGATTTTTTGAAATTCAAATAGGAATCTGTTCATTATTTTGGGAACATATATAGCCTGAAGTGTCTTCTACAAAATTGGATCTAAGCGATATCTTGAAACCTATGGTTCGGCAGCTATGGATGTTTTTTCTGAAGCCTTAGGACTCCTCTGTCGTTAGGTTTGGGATTGTCAGAAATGAATCAAAAAATAGGTTATCTACTATATAGAATCTCGTGGTAATGTTAGTTTTCAGAACAATGTAAAAAATTTCCAGTGCCTCTAAAAAGTCACGACCCATACGTTCGCGTGTTGTGAAGGATAAAAGATGTGGTTAGACATGCCTGCCACAGGCTCTCCCTTCAGGAATGCTCAGGTGCATTCTCCTTCTTTCGGCTCTCTGCCACTTCGCTATCCGATTCATTAGTCGAACTGTCAGATATTTTATGTGTTGTATGTTTATGCGTAAATAAACGAGTGAAAATCCCTTTCACTACCTATACAAACGAAAATTTCGATATCGCAAGATATTTAGAGTCAATCGGGCTGAAACTTTTGGTACAGCTACTTAATAGTCAGATCTATTTGTGAAAAATTTTCATCAATTAACATATTTCAGATGGTGAAATAGGAAAAAGTTGGCTTAGTTTTCGTTACGTAGAGACTGAAAATTCGATATATCGACAAGAAAGGATGGTGGGCATGAAGTAGTAGTAGTAGGAATTTGTTTCCTTTCGATAATTCTACTTTTCGACAGACCGTTTTTGACACTGTCGGATTTGTACGTCCGTCACACGTCTGTACGGACAAACACACACACAAACACGTTATTTTTTACGACCATAGACTTACAGTCAATGGAATAATCGTTTCAGTTTGATAATAATCTGTTCATAATACTTTGTCTTATTTGTGTCAGAAGTTCTGAAAAATACTCTTTGTCTACAGCAGACTAAGTAAGAGAAAAAGCATCCCAAAGCCTATAACTCTGAGAGCAAACATTTTCAATGCGGTCGGTGACAGGATCACAATCAGACCAAAACTTCAGAAAGCGTTGTAACACTTCAAGATAATCTCAGCTAAAAACTTCGATTCGAAAAAAACATTCGATTCTTTGTTAAGGTTGATGATGCTTTTTCTGTTTTCTGCTTATTCCAGACAAGTAAAATAGCATTCGTTTCTGTTTCTTTTATGCATCTACAGATGCGTCCAGTTGAGGAAGCAAAGAGCTATGAATTAGAGCCATCCGTTAGTTGACAGTTTGCTTTTTTCATATGTTGTTGTCCCAAGCTCTTATTTACAAATCCGCAAAAACCGCGGATCCTTATCATTTTTCAATTAAATGTTATTCAAAAAATATCTGAATCTATTTTATTTTGTAACAGTAGTCTCGTTTAGCATAGTCGATAGCCTATCGCCTGTGCTGAATAGTACGCTGCTATATAGTAAGTACTTATAGCTTACTAATCCAGTAAGCTTTTTTGTTCAGAATAGTAGTGATTGAACAAACTTACGCAATCTGCGACAGAATACATACCATCGAACATCAATTAATTTTACCTGAACTGATTTTCTCACCAATTTGTTTTTTTATGAAAAAGTTTTTGCTATTGTTAGAACGTATTTTTAGTCTCAACACAAGACTAAGTTTCTGTATATTGATATCAATAGCTTTAATTGATATCCGTTAATGGTGTCAATAGCTGCTTGGTGACACCACCGGTAGTACCAATAGGCGTAAAAGGTTTGCCTTACATGATGAAGGAAAAGTAGATGTTAACACCTTTAAAACCTTCCGAATATGGATTTAATGAAAAATAACAAATGAACTCCACTTTACAATCAGTCATCTACATTAGAGAATATTATCTATCTTATCTAAATCGGCACGACAACGTCCAATAGCTTATTGATAAAAAGTGGCCATCGGGACTTTTTCATAATCAATAACCACTGGGATCAACATACCTCCAAAAAGCACACATACGTATCCTCTTGAGCCAAAAATTTCTAGGATACTATTGATTGGAAAATTCGTGAACTGTTGAATCAAAGCATTACATAAGAAAGCAACATGGATTACGACTCAGTTTTTCCGCCGCTTTCTTATGCTATACTCACTTTTCTGCAATAACGTTGCGATTTTTTCCGAAATGTTTTGCAAAAATATCCCGATTAGGATGTAAATTTTCCCCAATATCCCGTGCGGAATGTACACTATATCCCGATCAGGATATCGCTCGTGAGACCGGACTCTCAGAGCAGAGCTGGGCAAGTCAAGTCAAGTCATTTTTAACTTGGCTTGACTTGAAAAGTTTTTTTAAAAGACTTGACTTGTGGCTTGGCATGAAAAATCAAGTCAAATCATGCATATTTTTAAATCGCTTATGCAATCTAATTTTAAATAATAATTCATAATGATTTGAGAATGTTGATCTTATAATGTGTAAGAATTTATGCACAGTAACAAGACGCGCATTTTGCAATAGCATAGCAAGCCTGTGTTCTAATATGAATGAATAAAGAGTCTTTTATGCCGTTTTCATTGGCAGTTACATCCTCAGTATCACTACGTGGCACGTGCAATAATAACTAATGATTCATAGTTGTTGCATCATCTTAGGTCACACTGATCGCAGTTCCACTTCTAATTTTCTAATCCAACTTATTAAAAATGTATGAACAAACTAAAGAGTCCGAATTTCAAGAATCGTTATGTCGTTTCAAGAATAGCTTATTCTATTCTTTCGTAGCTAAGTGCTCGTGCTACGTGTGATTTGTTTTTGAACTTTTTTTTTAACATTTATGTTTATTGTTCTCGAAGGGGTTAACAAATAAAAATACATGGACGTTGACACCTTGAAAGAGAAAAAACGAGAAAAAGATAGAAGGAGACAATACACTGCAGACAGATATAACTTTTCATTTGAAGTACAGCTAAAAAATTACACAACGCTACTCTCGCCATTCACGTAGAAGGTCAGTAAGATCAAAGAGAGACAAACATAAAAAAGAAAGATGAACTCGATGGCATACTATACTGCAAAATTTCACAATATTTTTTTTTTTGACATACCTTTGTTTTCAAGGAGAATAGAGAGGAAAATACTTTAAAATGAATGTTTCGAGAAGAGAGGAGTATTTTCGAAAATGTGCATATTGCTTCCGGTGTACATTAGTAAAGGATAAGAAAGATAGATAGGTATGTTCCGCCTTATCAGCTAGCCGCTTTACAAATTTACTGTCTATTCGGAACCCACAACTACGATAGTAAAGCGAAGGAGTAGTGGCAATCAAAAATGCATTGTATGTTTGTCTATAAATTACGCTTTCTGGACTTTCTTCTAAATGCTTTTGAAACCTTAACCAATAACGATAGACGTAATCTCTTAAAGAAAGTTCTCTGCTAAGTGCAAGTGTTGTAAAATCTTCGTATTCCCAAAGGGAGTATACTAGTCTAAGACCAGTCATATACTCATGCTTAATTTTTTCTCTCTGTTTATCGGTGTAATAAAACCAGGTGCTTAAAAGCCATAGAAAGTGAGGGAGGGAGAAAGCGCAGAAAAGTTTTCTACGTATTTTAAGTTCATTTCTCGGTAAAGTACGAAAAATCTTTCTTAGAGCACAGTAAGATGATCTAACTTTTTTCAATCTATTGTCGATATGTGCTCCCATTCCTAATTTTGTACCGATTTCCACACCTAAGCACTTGAACGACTTTACATATTCGATCTCAATGTTTTTATATTTTAAAACTGGCTTTTTCACTGACACTGCACTGTGTATTAACATACATTTTGTTTTCAATACATTCACTGCAAGAATATGATCATCTGCAAATTTCTCTAATGATTTTAGCACTTTTTTCGCCTGATATTCAAGGGATTCAATACTCTTACTTAATCTTTTTTCTAGTGCACCTTTGATTATCATAGTAAGATCATCAGCAAAAAGATGACCCGTTATTTGTAAAAAATAAGAGGTTAAGTCTAAGCAATAGAGCTGCTAATACACTTCCTTGAGGAGCACCTACTAAGATATCAAAAAGTCTACACTTCTTCCCTCCATGATGAACACTCATTTTTCTTCGCTGAAGCCATTCGCTGTATATCCACTTACGTAGTTCAACTGGCATGTCTAAGTTTTCTAATGTTTTCATTAATGCCGGCCACCACATGGCATCAAACGCTGTTTTAAAATCTACAAAAATAACTAGTGCAGGCCTGTTTGATGCTGCAACAGTCAACTTTAAATCATCTATCATAGAAACAATTCTTGTCTGTAATCTTTTTCTTGCTGTACATCCAGATTGTTCTTCGATGTGAATACCTTGATCTGTGCACCATTTCTCAATTCTTTCTGCGATTATACGCTTAAACACCTTGTCTAAATTTGGTAGAAGTGAAATTGAGCGGAGACGACTTTCAATTGGATATGCTCCGTCTTTAGAGAGAAAAATACCTTTCGCTATTTTAGCTGATTCAAAGAATTCGCCTGCTTCAGCACACTTATTGAACAAGACAGTTATTGTGTTTAAATATTCCAAAGGAAGTTGTTTGAGAAGAAAGGCAGAAGTATCAACACTATCGAGAGATTTCTTTGGTAAAAATTTTTCCACTGTAAAACAACTTCTTCTAGTTTGATCTTTCCTAGTGAAATGTTTTGTGTATTTTTTATTTTTTCGTATGACTCAATACATTCAAAATGAAATGTATTATTTACATCAAAAACTGGCTCTGAAAAATGTTTTTCATAATAATTAGCTAGTTGATCAGGTACTTCAACTACTTCAAATCCATTTTCAACTAACCACTCGTTTAGTTTGTTTCCACTCACATTACTGTTTCACAATTCCAATTGCTATGTTTAGCATTATAATCTCCAAATAGATAGATATCTTTATCTTTATGTTTCTCAAACAATTCAAAAGGTGGAAGTATTTTAGGTGGTGAATTAACTCCACTAATATAAAGTTTCTCGTTTAAAATCTCTAGTTTAAGAAGAAGAAAATGAACTGCCTTATCCTCAACTGCACATGTGATTTTGTTATGCACTAAGATTGTCACTCCTCCGTAACTGTTATTACCTTTCTGAGAAAACCATTTACAGTTGGCGACAGGCTGGAGCGCACGTATCATCTTCCCCGCCCCTGTTAAAATGAACACCTGAGGACAGTAAGAAGAAAGAAGAGAATCGAAATCTGACAGATGAGTTGAAAGACCTTCACAATTCCATAAAAGTATAGAGAGATTTTCAGACACAGAAGAAGGTCGCTCTTTCACCCAACACATAACTCACTCACACTACACCTATGATTCCACTCACAAAAAATTTTAAGTAAAGTTTTTTTCTCAAACAATTCCACTAAATCACAGTTAATATATGGCTTACAGTAATGAAAATCATAACTAACCATTTCCATTCTTAGAAAACTATCCATAATCTGGTTCAGTGCTTGTGTTTGTTTAATGGAGATAGATTTTAATTCATCTTGATGTTTTAAATATTCGGTGTGAGATTCTGTAAGAAATTGCACTTGTAAATTAATCTGTTGTAATAACTCATCATATTCATCGTTTTTTGTATAAGCTTTCAGTTTGACAACTATGAAATGTAACTGTTCTGTTAATTTCATGCAAGTGCCATACATAGATTTTTGACTTATAGCAGCATTCATTGCACGTACCATAATCTGCTCGGTCGCTTGACTCTGCTGCATCAACAAGCACGTTTCATTCATCAGTGTCATGCAAGTTTTAAATTTTTGTTCAATCCTTTTCTATTCGTCTTCATGCTTTTGCTGAACTTGTTTCAATTCATCAGATAAGAATTTAATTGTTTCACTCAAATTAAGATCATTCTGAGAGACTGTATTAGTTGTTGCTGGTGGATTTGGTCTTAGATAAGGCCAAGCATTTCTATCAGATAAATTAAAAATATGTTGTTGTTGTTGTCGCTTTTGCTGACATAGGTATTGCTTGTACTCGTATGCAGACTTGTTATAAATTGATTTTGATCTATCCTCATCTGAACGATAACCTTTTGGAATAAACAGTTGAATATCAGGTGGTAGACATTCAGGGTGTTTTTTCAGCTCTTCAATCAATTGTCTTCTATAATCAGCAATAAATTTACATTTATAATCAGTGAATTCATGTGGACCACCACAGTGATGACATTTTACTCGACAATCTTTATGAGCAACTAAATTTGTTCTATTCTCTCCACATCGACGACAAATATCAACTGTAGAATTCTTACATGAGTTTTCAGTATGACCAGGTGTATTACAACGATTACAGATAAGTATTTTTGGAGCTGGAAGGAATTCATCAACTGTATACGTCTTTTGGATATCTATCAGGTTTACATAGATAAACATACAATTCTGTCGTCTTTATAATAATTTGTAAATCACCATTTAAATCAATCCACCATAAATCAAAAATAGGAATATTTCTGAATGATGGACTTTGATGAGAGAAATCATCTTTAATAAATTTCAATAATTCTGTAACTAATTTTTGACCTTGCTTCTTGTCAGTTAGTTTTGCATGACATTCAATTTTAAAAGGAGTATAACGGTATTCACTTGCATAATCTAATCTTAATTGAACATAACGTCCACTATGATTATTGAAATGTTGATTAGAATTGAGAATTGTTCTTGATTGTGTTATCTGTTGTACATACAGCCGTTCATAACTGTCTTTCTGATAGTTAGTCCTTTTGTATTTGTTACGATTTACGTTTAGCCAAGAACCACTCATGTCCTCATGATCACTGCCTGTAAATCTATTATTATCATTTCTAGACTTCCTCTTTGGTGTAGTTGATTGATTTGAATATTGTTGCTGTTGTAGCTGTGCCACCACCATCTGTAAACCTTCTCCATTACACATACGCTCTCTTTGATTACTTGTCATATTTTGGTAATGATCACAGTTCATAATTCTAATTAATCTTTAATCTTTGACCCCACTGACCTTTTGATAAAAAAAACTGTGCTTTCACAAGAAAGCTACACAGAACGAAATTTTTTTATTCTGTACACATGATGTGCAGAAAGAAAATTTGAGAATATAGTATAGGCAGAGAGATGTTTACTGTACTCGAAAAGGAAAGAGAATGAGATTTGTTTTTGAACTATGTTAGGCTCATTAGAGCATTGTCTTTTTTTATGATTATCTTTTGAAATGCATATTTTTGTGAAATATGAAAAACAAACATCATATCTAAACAAAAAGCCGAAGCTCGTAGAAAACTTGTAACCTGCCCAGCTCCGCTGTGGGCATTTTTCTACGGAAAATAAAAATTCCAAGTCATGACTTGTGACTTGACGTGACTTGAGAAAATTTTTGATGACTTGACTTGACTTGAGACTTGGAAAATCCGTGACTTGCCCAGCTCTGTGTCAGAGTAACTAAAATACTGAAAATGTCTCTCCGTTAAAAAATTTCAAACAACAACCACGGGGCTTTTTGAAAGATATCTTTCTCGTCGACTTCTAACAGTGAGAACGTGGCATGGAAGCTTGGTGAAAGAATCAAGAAAAGCATGGGTGAGCAACTAAAGATATTGTGAATAAATTTCTTTGCACACAAAATTAATTGACAGGTGACTATTGTATGTATGCTTTTAATAGGAGACGCTGTATTCAATGGTCCGTGACATTAACAGCTAAAATCGGTGTTCGTTAACTATATAGATGGGATGGTATATTAATATGTTATTCTCTTCTTAAGTATACTGAAAATTCGTTCTCTCGGTGATGCTATTTTCGACATGGCTAAAGGCATACAACGGTGTGCTATAATAGACTAACGTATAATGTGCGGCATTACGAAAAGGTACAGAGGAATACATTGCTTTTTATCTATTATCCTGTGTTGGAAAATAACTTTTTTCATAGCAAAAGTTCTTGTGACCGATTCTTTTTCCTGAATGCTATCTGCGCTGATGAAAGGTGATCTTGATATACAAGTATAAGTACTTACCTAACACGTGTAGCAGACAGAGGTGGGCAGCTTCGAACCCTCCCGACTCCGGCTCCACCACAGCTCCGGCTCCTCTCCTAGAGTTTTTACATCCGGCTCCATAAAATGTTGATCTTTCCTTGTTTTTCTTTCGATTGAATTTTCTAAGCTTTCAAGTACGGAAAAATATGAATATAAAAATCGTTTGAGGTACAAATATACTCTATAACTACATGATATATACATAAAAACTCTTCTTTCGAAAGCGCTACATTTAATAGAAGAAGGTCAAGACTGAGACAGCATCTATTAACGTGTCATCAGCCCATACACTCATATGCCTATCTATCATAAGAGTGTCATTTGTACCTCGATCGAACGCGCACAGCATAAAAACTTTTTCTCCTACAGAAAAAAAGTTTAGAGC